>JAZGTK010005841.1:0-21745 GCA_036877625.1 Ambastaia sidthimunki
TTGCCACTTCAGTCTAACTGCATCATAATTTTTTGGGCTATGAGTCTTGACCCTGCTGAGTCACTCTGTACTAGTTTTATTCTGTGTACATGACAAAGTGGTTCTGTTAACCTAAATTGTAATTTGAGTGTAAATGCATTAATGTCACTTAAATGCATTAAAAGTATATATACATTGTGCCATACAAGTGCCATATATGATATATATGCAGGATATATATATATATATATATGTGTGTGTGTGTGCGTGTGTGTGTGTGTGTGTATATATATATATATATATATATATATATGTATGTATGTATGTATGTATATATATGTATATATATTTGACTACTGCAGAAAACTATTATGGAAAGGTGCAATAATTGTATGCATGACTGACTACTTATTTAAATTCATCTGGCTGTTCTGCCAACTTCACAAGTGTAAATACCCCACAGAACAAATAATTGTACACTTGGGAGTTTCATTGTAGTGGATTTGTTGAATTATTGGTCTGCTGTCTGTTTTGATACCTCTGAAATGTCTTTCTGCAGGTTCTTGTCAACATAGGAAACTATTTCACTTTGGAATCTGTCTTTCTGTGTCCCCGCAAAGGAATCTACAACTTTAACTTCCACGTAATAAAAGTTTACCAGAGCCAGACTATTCAAGTAAGTAAAAAAACAGTTACACCCCCTCTAATTGTAATCAGTTTTAAACATGCCACCTAAATCGAGACTAAATCGGGTAACCATTAAAATTGGGTAACATTTTAATTAAAAGTCTGTATAAATAATGCATTTAATGTGTTTAATGCATCTCAATGCATTCCTCATGTGTTATGATTAACCCCACCATCAGTTCACAAGAACAATAAGTGCTTCATGTTCTTGTGAATAAATGGGACCACAGTTATGCATTACAATAATTATCTGCTCATTTAGCATTTTAAATAGCAAAGAGCATAATTTATCAAAGCATGTGATCAACGCGCACACTCTGCGTGTTAATGTTGTAATTATGAATGCTTTTATTATAAGCAAAGATAAACAAGGGAAACAAGAATACAAGGTAAACAAGGATAAACCAGATTTAACGGGATAGAAATAAAGAAAAATTAAGAAGTCAATGTTAAGTTGCTCAGTGAGAGATTGACAGTCAGCTTACATTCTTTAATCATTTGTAGCAATTTTGTTAAAGGAATATTGCAAAACATTATCAGGACAGAAAAATCACTCTGCAGGACAGAAATGTGCTAGCAAAAAGTATTAAATATTGATACATTTATCCTATTCATACATTTCCTAAAAATAAAGTTTCTAAAAGGGTTCTTTGTGATTGATACCATATTGGTTCCTCAAAGAACTTCATAGTCAAAGGTTCTTAAAAGAACCACTTCTTTCTTTTAATAGTCTTTACAACCTTTTTCTACTACAAGAAGCCTTATGTGCAACAAACGTTAAAAGTTCTTTATGGAACAATACAGCTCAACAAAGAACCTTTTAGGAACCTTTATTCTTTAGAGTTTAGTCATAAACTGCTGAAAATGATCATTTTTTTCTCATTGAATAAGTCTGTCTACACTTGTGTGTCTCTAGTATCTCTACATTGATTTTCTCATTGTGCTTTAGGTGAATTTGATGCTAAATGGAAAGCCCGTCATCTCCGCCTTCGCCGGGGACAAAGACGTCACGCGTGAAGCAGCCACCAACGGAGTTCTCCTGCACCTGAACAAGGAAGACAAGGTGTATCTAAAATTGGAAAAGGGGAATCTGGTAGGCGGATGGCAGTACTCAACCTTCTCTGGCTTTTTAGTTTTCCCTCTGTAAAGTAAACAGAAAGACCTTCACCTTTACTGTCCAAAAAAACAACCTACAGTCATTGTGTTAGCAACCCTTCAGCGCTAACTGGAGGAGTCCGAATGGAACAATAACTCCAGTTCATTTAACTGTTGTCTAAAGACTATTGGAAAAAAATGCTTTTGTGACAATGAAATATCTGGAGACCGCAGTGCAATATCTCATCTGCTGTCTGCTGAAAGCCGTTCATCACAGACTCTTTCCAGCAGGTTTAATGTAACATGCCGGACTCTGTTCGTTTAGTAAGTGATGTCATTCTCGTGTTTGAAGTCAGGGGACATGTTATGTAACGTTATGTTAAAAAATAAAAAAATTACCCCGACCGAAAATAATAAAAAAGTGATTATTATTAATCCTGCAATGAACGCAAAGCAGGAGAGAAAACATTGACTCATTTTTTTATGTTCGGGAGGTGTTAAGGGGAATATATCTGTGATTCGCTCATTGACTTCACACGGAGTGACACTGCACAGTTTGTTTTAACAGACTCTGTGATAGCATATGACAAAACATGATCACAGGGGGCGTGTTAAGGTGCCAATTAGTTCAGACAAGCTGCTGTAACACCCTCCAATTAAATCATTGGAATGCAAAGACAACAAGCATGCCACTCCTGCAATACGATTAGTTCAGCTCGGTGAATCTGTGAGCATAACAATGAACTTTTCAAAGAATCTAGACCTTCATTTTTGGGTGCATTGTGTCTTTAAATCTAGGTCCATATTTTGACCCAGACCTGTACGTCAACAACAGGTTAGCACAATATCTTCATTTCAGAGAAGTTGAGAAGAAATAAAACACCTCTGAACGTCTTCTTTAAGTTCAAAAGTTAGTGTCAGTTCATTAACATGGACAGCCTGGCTCCTGGACTGGAAGGTCTTAGTGTGTATCTGGGCCTTGAGGGATCTAAACCGGGTCTGGGTTCAAGGGGGTCTGGAAATGGTTTGCATCCTTGATGTGGTCTTGACATGAGCTCCCATAATACCAGGATGAGAAAGTTACAGTTAAAAACCTGACGTTAAGTCATTTTCTTGCTGTTCAAAACATACTTTAAAACCTTTAGTAATATTAGTATGTTCACTTCATTTGCACGGTTCATTAGTTTTTCTGTAAAACTCTCTTTATAAATTATCATAGCTCTGCCACTTATCAGTGTTTAATACATACTTGTTTATTTATTCTTTTTATAATAACCCCAATCTTTAATAGATTTTAAAGTCCAGAAAGTAAATGTTCAATCAACCGTGTGACCATAAAACCAGCAGCTCTCTGAATTTGAGCTTCCAATCAACAAAGATTGAGTTTTTTATAGCTCATGCAGAAACTCAAACCTGTGAGCAGCATGTTAAAGAAGTGGCCCAGTAGGTCTACAGTATGTCTGAAATACTTCTTTAAATTTACAGTCTGTATGCCAGATGGTGCATTTATCTGTAAAGTTTGGTGTTGAGGGGCAATTGTTATAGTCACAGGTGGTAAGAAGCTGTATGAAAATATTCAACAATTAGTTACATCTCTTTCTAAAATCAGTCTCTCTCCAGTTTATCAGATTATAAACTATTTACCTGATGGTTGGTTTGCAAGGGGTTGTGATGTAATTTCATTATTTATAGGTGCCAGGCTGTGATTTTATTGCCATCCAAACTGGAAATGTTTGTATCTGCCAGCACACAGAAGAACGTTCTTAGAATGTTCCCTGAAAACTGGGATGTTGGTATAGGGTCATGTGACTGACCATATGATTTTTAATTCTGGGTCTCAGTGGATACACGAACGTAATTTTGAAAAACAATTATCATTAGAATACTGTAGAAGATAAAAATGACTTTTAGCAGACGGATTATAATGGACTTACACAAATGATCAGATTTTAAAGGGAAAATATTTTAGACAAAAAATTATACCAACCTTTTAGAAATCACATGGCAAATATTGCTCTTAACATTGTCTTGTTTTTTGTGGCCCTCAGCTTTTTGTCATTGTATGTAAAACACCTATTTTTATATCATTTAAGATATTTTCTATTTGTGAATGTTCTTGTGTTGTATTCCACTTTGTGATTGTTGTTCACAAGAACAACTGAAACAGCTTCATGAAATGTGTTCAAATGAAGGTGTTTGGATCAAGACTATCATGCTTATTGGATAAAAAGTTACCAAAGTAGATAATGGTACCAATTCTATGGACTTGATGTTTCAAGCATAAAATGGACAGATGCAGAAAATGACTGACTATGACTGTGTCAATAATGAAACATCATTATTCAGATTTCAACACTGGTAAACAAGGGCGCCATCCGTCCAATCACAATAAGATTTACCCTTGTGATGCCAGACATGACATGATTGCATCAGATGACAAGAGGAACTGGGATATTTACAAACAGAACATCATCTGTCATTGATTACTAGTGACCAAAATGTGTTTGGTCACATGATTGAATTGTCGCTGATTGTAACAAAAGCCTTTAAACCCATTCTGTGTTTCTGTCCAATAAACTGAAGCATCTGTAATGACAATTTGTCCTTGTTCATTTTGTAGTTGGACTCCGTAAAACACTCAAATGTTTAGATCCAGTGTTACTCAAACTATTCAAACACCGTGAAACAGTGAACAGAGCTTTGATTAAACAGATAGTATCTTCTACATGCTTTTATACATCTGTGACCTTAGATTCAAGGCTGGTAGATTATAATAAGTACATTTTCATTGAAGCATTTGGATGTAGTTATTTTCCGTGCAGCCTGTGTTTTATTGTTTAGTTATTGTCAGTCTATTTTTTTATTGACAATCTGCAACAATTGCATCTAACCTTTTTGACAAGCAGAAATACAGACCAATACTGGCAGCCATGGTATCATAAAAATAATTAATTAAAAGATTGTTATTTTTACATTAAAACTAAGATAGGTAATTTTGAAAGGGATGCAATGGCAAGCTTGCTTTAAAAGCATAAAATCCCACCCTCCTTTTTCAAAGCCCCGCCTTCTCCAAACAGGCAAGTGAGACATCCTATCATTGCATTCAGACTGAAAGTTAGAGCAACCAATTAACAATTACCTACAAGTTTGGCGAGTTGTGCACAAGCAAGCTCCACTTTTTTCACAATTTTTTTGTTCTTTAAAAAATATTGCTATATTTTAAGATGGTGTTTTGTCACTGCGTTTTCACAAACCTTTCACCTAAATGTGTGACTTTAAAACAAAAGATTTAGTGATTGTTTTAGCACATATATTTGTCAGTAAACACCTTAACATCGTTTCGTCTTACAAACACAGAAAATAACATCTGCAAGCGTCACAAAAACAACACATTATATAAAAAGGCCGGAGAAGATACATTGTCATAATTCTCTTTGTGCGCATCGACCTTTACGTGTCTCTTTTTATGCCAGGTGGAGTTTTTGGAATGAAAAACTGGGCTCACCATCTCAGAAACAGCAGACGATTGATCACCGGCATGTTTCTATCCTTTGCTTAATAATCTCTGTCCTTTTAAAAGTTTCTCACTTAGCAGCGAATCCTCACTGGAGTCAACAGCAGCCGTCCAATTACTCTAAATATTAAATCACCTCCGCGCTGCAAAAGCAAGCCAGAAACACCCACTAAACGGATGCCTCATCCCACAACAGCAAGTTCTGCACATTCCCCTACTGACATTATGCAGCATCTGCACTTCTCTTCTGAATAATTGGTCAATTTGGCCATTTTCTCTCATGGTTCTGGAATGATAAATATGTTGTTCTGGAGGATACACACAACGGCTCGCCAGCAGCCGGGGGGAACCTCAGCAGGTAGAATGGATTTTAATGTGGAATACTTACAAAGTCCCTGTTTACTGGCCTCTTCTCATTTAATATTAAACACAGGAGTTATTAAAGCAACCAGCAGTGACAGCGAGGGCGAAAAGATGAAGAGTTGAAAGAGAGAGACGGAAAGAAACAACGGTGCGGTCGTGCAATGCTGGGGAAAAGAAGAGCAACTGCAAAATTCATTTGGGTGAATTTCTGAACTGGCAGTATTGATTTGTCTGTCTAGCCGTCCGTCTTGCTTCCACGCATCACTTCCTCAATCCATGAATTCATTTGTTTGTCTTCTTTGAACTGCTTCAGAGTGTCATTGATGAAATCGCTCTGTTCTAAAACTCAGTGAGCTGCCTCTGTAGGGCATCATAAGCAATGCTCCTCACGTGAAGACTGTTCCAAAGGGTAAGCAGCAATCTTATGCTGCCTCTAAAGACAACTTGTTTCTAAAGTAGCATCACATGTATTGTTTGTGAAGTATGCAATCCCAGAATGCATTGCAATGAGCTCAGTGGTTAATGAGAAAAATGTTGATTAGACATATACATATATTCAAATGAATATCAATTACAATGTTTAGTATAATTAAAAATGGGCTATATTTATTATTTTTATTATTTTCAGGTGTTTTTTTGTAGCTAAAGTGGTAGAACTTCGCTTAAGCAGGGGAAAGATTGTGGGTTTGATTTTCAAGGAACACACACAAACACAAAAACACAGATAAAATGTGACTTGAATGCATTTGTGTATATATAGTTTAGTTTTTTGCTGAACAACTACTATTTGTGTAATGCACTGAGTTGTTGCCTTTGTAGTGTGTTGTCACACTTGGGATTTTATTCCAGTATTATGCCATTGCAAAAGCTACTGTTTATAAGGCAGAAAGCATCTCATTATATTTTGGAATAAAGTCAATACAGGGTATATCACTGAACAACACTAATACAATGGCGCAGTGCCATTTAAACCCACATGGAGGCCCGGCTTAAGAGTTTTGAGCAATGCTCAGAGCATTGAACAGTCTCAGAAATTATTCACAGCTGGTGCAATTAGTCAGGAATTATCAAAATTCATTATTCATGCTGTTTATCTTACACCCTGTAAACAGCCAACTACATAACACAGTATTCACGAGGCTTTAAGATACGGCTGCACAGGTAAGTGTTCAAACCATCACACTAAGCAATTTTAATTTCATGAACTGTTCATTATAAACATCAGCATAAATGTTGCATCCCAGCAAACACAGAACGTTTCCCTAACATTAGTGCAAGTATTTGTATTCGGTTTAGTTGTTTTATGGGGAACCAAATAATAATGTTCTAGGTACATTCTTTTTAGATTGTATTTGTTTTTGCAACCATAAAATAACATTTACAGAACGTAGTATGATTGTTTTAAGACAGCCCGAAAAATAACATACAGAATGTTGTCTAATGTTTTAGGTTAGATTTTAGAACTATACAACAGGAACTGTTAACCCAAAATTAACATTCCAAGAGCTTTCTGGGAACCATCAATTCAAACTAGTACACACCAGTGCTTAATGCTTTGATAGTCTGATAGCAGCATTTAAATATTCATCCTGTTTTTTTCCAAACGAACTGTTTTAATGACAAAGTTCCAGTTCAAAATGTAAAGGACTTCCATCTTTCATCCATGTAATAGCCTCCGAACGCAATGCAAATTTCATACATAAATATAGTGGGATTTTCTGCATCTACGGTTTAAAAATATAAAACATGTCCCAGATTAGGTTCCCCCCTCCAATTAATCTTTGTCATTTTTACCACTGCTGAGGTTTATGATGTAATATGTTAGACATTTTGATAAAAGAGTCAAAGAACTTTGGGTAGAATCTGATGTTGTGTGTTGTATAATGTATTAAGAAGCTTCCATTTAACATTTATTTTCAGTGCAGATCCTTTTTTTATGTCTAATATATATTTAGCACATTATTGTGACTATATTGGTCAAGTTATGTTACTGGGCCTCTTATAACGTAATACTGTACGACAATTCCTCAAATCATTCTACATTTACGTTGCACTGAAAAATACCAGGAAACGGATTTGCAAAACATGAGTTTGAGTAAATAATGATGGAATTAGTCCTATTTTATGTGCTTAACTAAAAGGTTAGACCTTGGCTAATATATTCCAGGTAACATGTCTGAATTCTTGTACTGCCGTTTCACACTGGAGAGTTTATGGAGTGATGCATTGTCTTCGGGGGATGAACTTGTTTGGCATTTAATTATCTTCCTTTGATTTCCAAATTAGTTTTCTTTTTCATAGCAAAACTAATAATAAAAGATGCTGCTGGATCATGAAAGATTAGATTTGCTTGTCTGGAGACAGCCAGGAGACAGCCTGCTCTATATTCAAATCATCCGAGATTACACCCACCACTAAAAATGCAAAAAAATAAGAACACTTGTAAGGCAATTAAAAGAAGAACATTTTCTCTGCTTTTCCGAGAAGATTCTGTGTGTCCTGCATGTTCGGTTAAAACGCTGTTTTGATGCTGGTGAATTATTTTTAACGTCAACACATTAGACGAGAGTGTTTATATGAACAGTATGTACATTGCGGAGTATATCAGAAAAGATTTTGTGTGTGGAAAAATCAAAACCAAGTATTGCTGTTTTTCCTAATGTATCATTGAGCCACCTGCTTCATTTTAGTGTTGTTTTTTTAACTGAAAATAAGATGCATGACAATTAAGGTGACCTATAGAGATAACTGGGGTTAAGGTGACTTGCTTTAGTTTTTTGCAGGCTGGGAAGCAAACCCACAATCTTCAGAATACACATCCAACTCTCTAACCAGAAGGCCACAGCTGCCTCCATCTTAAAGAGTTTGGGCTCAGTAGAAGTTATGCATACTGCCAGTTCCCACAGGAAAAATATTTTTACCCTTCCTAGTCCCTTTTTCTGTTAAGCAAAATAATTTTGATAAAAATGAACTTACATTTGAAGCAAATAGCCTCATGCACTTAAAATGTTTTAATATTAAATTTAGTTGTCCAAATGATTGGTTGACTGAGGGACTATTTTTCTAGGCGGATGAATTTCTTTTGACTACTGAATCGCTGTGGTTTTTTTTGCTAAAAGTCCTTCTCTTGTATCCTTGCATATATCATGCCAGGGTGTTTGCCAATACAACATGGTCAAGACTGAAGCTGGATGATAATGGATAAAACTTTGCATAGATGAGGTTAGTAAACAACTCTTATCGCATGAGTGTCATGTTTAAGTCTTGTGGGTAACAATGTGTAGTTAACTTTTGTTGTGTTGCCCTGTTTGCTTTTATTGTGGCTTGTAATGCCTGAAACCCATATATATGTGTGCATATACACACACACACACACACACACACACACACACACACACACACACACGCATGCAAATAAACACTTTGCATATTGCACATATATACAGTATGTGTGTGTATGTGTATATGTATATATGTATATATATATATATATTACACAAATGACTGTTTTAGATCCTTTAATGCTCTACATTGCACAATTTCACCAAGAGGTACATTTTTGAGTCTGACCTTTGTAATTTTCAAACATTGTTTATACACAAATTTGTACTACTGCAAAATATTTAATGTTTTCCCATTAGTAATAAATGGGGCTAATATTTCATTCAGCTGTAATAGTAAATCCTTGAAAATTTGTGAGAACTCTGGTTTCCAAGGAAACCTTTCAACGTAAGTCTGATCAAACCTTTGAAATACAAGGACAGCAAAGCCTATGAAACAGTCAATGACTCGTGTGCTACAGAAACCATGCAGTGGCTCAGTCTCCTCTGAGGTTTCCCTCCACAAGCAATGATGCTTTATCCGCTCCATTTATGATAAATGACTTCTCCATCTGATGCACTAATCAAAAGTTATATATAGTAGGACCATGAGGCCTTGCAAAAACCTGTCCCACTGTCCCACAAGCGTTGCTATTGTTACTGCTCGTGTTTGCTTTAAAGAAGCTTTATTGCAAGCGTGCGCTTGTCACACGCCAAAATCTACTTTGCCGTCAAGTCCAATTTGTGTTTCCTTTCTTCGACTTTTATGCTGTTTTCTGTCTTTCAATGGCTTCTTTGCAAAATCTGCTGAGAAAAAGGAATCGTGGTCTGTGCGGATGAAGCACCATCCATCAAATGATCTCCTCAGAGACCCTCAAACTACTGTGTGAGGAGAAAAATACTGGCCGAGAGAATTGTTATCTGTGTCTGTCATAATCTCAGCATCAGTGTCTGAGAAACAGCTGATGTGTCTGTCGTTGTACATTTTTGATGGAACAACAGTGTAAATTAGTATCTGAGAGTGTGGCCACCTCAGCTTACAAGGAACGTTCTCAAAACGTTCTCTAATGTTCTCTACATTTACATTCATTCATTTAGCAGATGCTTTTATCCAAAGCGACTTACAGTGAATTCATTTTTTTTTTTTATCAGTACTTGTGCTTTCTGGGATCGAACCCACAACCTTTGCGCTGCCAACGCAATGCTCTACTAGTTGAGCCACAGGAACACTAAACTCTAAACGTTCATCTTAATGTAACCGTTCCTAACTGGACTTTCAAAATAACTTAAAATACAACTTATTTCAAAATGAATTACTTAAAGGAAACGCTGGGGAAACATTTACGTAACTTTTTTTAATTGTTAGCTGGGATTACACCCCTGTTGCGGTTGTTTCATTGTGTGTGTTTTTGGATCTTGTATTTGATCAATAATCTTTTTCTAATGCAAATGATTTCTAATGCAGTTCCCCTCAAGAAAACATCTCCCTTGTATATTGTGTATTTTTCATGGTAAAACAAAACAGATGGCATCAAATTGAGCATATGCCCTTCCTAACTGCAAAATTTGCATGGTAAAAGCACAAACTCTTTCTACAGTAACTGTAAAATATAGTTCTTTCATATAAACCTTGTGTGGTTTTAAAACATGATATATTTTCCGTCCTCCTCCACAAGGAATGTAACATTTTATTTTTGTCTATCTTAAGAAAAGTAACTTTTGCTGTGTATTACTGCCTAAGCAAAATTAACAGGAGAACATGTTCACACAGCAGAAATGCAAGAGATGACAATGGGTCATATATCATAAAGTTAGACATCTAATAAGTGTGTGAAGCAACGTAAATGGCAGAAAAGATTCTCTCTCTTTCTTTGTATAACTTTATTGCTGTTTATAAGAGATATTTCTTCTAGCTTCATATCATAATCTTGTCATATATTGCAATGCTACATTGTCTCTCCACTGTTAAAATATTGAACAGCGCATTGTTTATTTACATAAATTCTACATGAACCACATAAGCAAAATGAAGGTTAATTTCCCTGGTTTACTCTGCTTGAAAACTTACAATTTATCAATTTCTAGACCACCTGACTGCTCCCTCCTGGCACTAACCTCAGTTACTGCTTTCATGAATGTGTGAATCAGTGAATCATTAATGTGTGAATCAGTGAATCTGACTCACTAACCAGTGGACCTGATTGGTTCATGAGAATGCCACTCAAATCCTTAACCCCGCCCTAATCAGGGATTAGATAAAGGACATTTGCTCAATCAGGACAGAAAGAAAATGATGATCAAGCAGGTTGATTTTCAAAGTTTGTGCGTCACAGCTGCTTTAATGCCAAAATCCCTGCTGTCCATTGATTTAATCCATTTCAAAATCTATGAAACAACATGTACCAACATGTATTGTGGATTTAGGAACGGCTTCTACTAGACCTAAATTAAGTCAGGCAGAAGCTACTTGAACTTTAATGTGACCCAAGTTTCAATTGAGCAAAATGTAGAGGAAGATTCTCTGAAAACCATTTAAAATGTCATAAAAAGTCGACTGCAGAGACCAATTTTGTTAGAGGAGAGTAAGAGAAGATAAAAACAAAAGAAAAGGCCAGAAGTGAAGGATTAATACTTTATCTCTTCTGTCACATTCAAAATGTGATCCATCATGAGGTAAAATAGACTGTGGCGGGTGGACATTTTTAGGTTGGATCTTGAGAGGAGTGACTTTTTACAGAGACAAATGTCCGTTACTTTTTTTTAGGCTTTTTTTAAAGGAGGTATCGCTGCAGTCTGCAGATCTCCAAAGGGGCGGGAACTCCAAAAAGGGCGGGACTGACATTCAATTGATTGAATCATGCACAAACAGATGAAGGGCAATGAAACGGCAGGAAACCGTATCGAGATGATGAGCAGCAAATTACAGTAAAGTCTCATTCCGTTTCCCCTTAAGATTGAACATATACTGTGTTATCAGTTTTATAGGTGACAGATTAACTACAAAAGGAATCTTGTCTGTCATAAATCTCATGCTTATCTCGGTGTTTAAAACTTTAAGTCTGTAACCAAACAAAAAGTGTAAATTCAAAGCAAAAACAGTGCAGTAAATAAGTTTAGGTTGATGCAATATAGTGTCCATGCAGTTGAATACAATCAATATTTATGGACCAGCCCCGAGGCAAGTGTGTGGAGACAATAGTCCACAAACAAGAAAATAAGGTTGTCACATTGATCAGTGTTTGAGAAGTTAAAATTAATCAGATTAAAGCTGGTGTTGCCAGATTTTGCTAGAAAAACAAAAATATCCCAAAAAGTAACTCTTACAAACAGGATTGAAATGTTTCACCTATATAGTTTTTGATAATATGAACTGTTTTAATGACATTTCAACAATAAATCTGAATTGTAGAAAAACGGTTTAATCAAGATTATTGATGAATTGATCTACATTAGCTGTTGAACACACATATGCGCATATATTTATGTGTGTGTGTGTGTGTGTGTATTTATATATATATATATATATATATATGTGTGTGTGTGTGTGTGTATATATATATATATATATATAAATGTGAATGCTGCAATAAGCATATATATATATATATTATATTATATATGTGTATATATACATATACACACACACAAATATATATTGTGAACACGCATATATATAAATATACAGTAAAGCAGGTGCTCACAGTCAGATCAGTTGCTGATAACAGAAGTGCACAACTTCTTATACTGTGATTATCACACACACACACACACACACACTGCTCAAGAGGGAATCACAACTCATTGCGCAAAAGCAGCTAATGTGATTGCACATTTTCTAGATGAGTACAGTGAAGGAACGCTGTATCGTTCCGTAATGCAATCAAATGACAATATCTGTCACACTGATTATGTAGTGATGATAATTAGCATATCATTAAATTACCCATAAAATTCTAGAGAGGATGCTGTCACGCAGCATGTGGGGAACACTGTGAGCAATCCCTCAACCTAAACTGGCAGTTAGCGTAACCTGTGAAGTGTTGAAAAACAGCTATAAAATATGCAAATGTAGAGCAAACAACACAAGTGTGAGGTGCACTTGACTTCATGTGCAGATGTTTAACCAAGCTAAGAACCCAGATCTCGCTAGCTAGCTAAGTTCATTTTGACCTTGTTTTGTTCCTGAAGTTTTGAGGATTGCAGCATTCACATTTGCAGAGATCATAATGCAAATTCCCCAGCAATCAATTTTACGTTGTAAGAACATTTCCCTAACATTTCCATTAAGTAACAAAATATAAAACAGTTATTTTGAATGTTCCTGCAATGTTCAAAACGGCCATTTATTAGATATTGTATTAACGTTATGGCGTGGTTAAGAGCATTATTCAAACGTTTTTTAATTCTGTAATGTTTTTTAAAACATCACAGGATTAACAGCTTAAGAATAATGTTTTTGATATGATACATGTTAAAAAGTTCTGCAGGAACGTTTAAAAAAACTTTACTGCAAGAACGTTTTTAATTATTTTAAGATAACTTTTAGAGAATGTTAGTCAATGTTCTGAGTATGTTTACTGTTTGTTGGGTCAGTTCGGTTTAGCTGCTAGTATATTCAGATGTTCACCAGCAAACTTTATGTTGTGTTTTGGAAGCTGGTGTGCTTATGTCCCCCAATAGGTTTTTATCACTAGCTTAACATAAATGAATTCCTTTGTTGGAAATGCTAATCAACATGCATGCAAGTTTATGCTGCTACAGTAGCTACTTTAAAACAGGGTGGAAAAATATGGTTTATAAATTGCCATACTTTTACAATTGTATCATAGAGAAATCCATTTAGCTTGTAGGTAGGGCATACTGGTTGGGTTGTGTGGGCCTTCTGTTACCAATTTGAGCTTTTAGAACAAGGCTAATTGTTAGCGTTTAACACAAGCAGACGTCAAAATCTTAAGTGTAAATCTGTTCAGAAGTTTTTTTTTGTTGAGAGAGAGAGATCTTTTATTCTCAAAGGGGAAGCCGGGGCTAGTTAAGTGTTTACTTCAGTAAGAGTAAACAGTTCTTAAACACATAAATCATAGAACAGAGAACAACAAAAAAATTGAATTATTAATAATTTGAACAAAACATTATAACCCAATTGTAAAAAATGTCAATATAAAAAACATAAACTTTTTGAAATCAGCATTCAAAACCTCTGCTAAAGAAAACTAAACTAAGGCTAAAAAATTCTCCATATGACAGTATAGTAAACATTCCCATATAAACATGTCACATAACCTTATCTATATATATAACCTTATCTATATAACTTTACCTTATCTCATCCCGCTACTCCAGTGTGGATTAAAATACATCAGATAAGCAGTCTGATACGGTGAATAATTACTATTACAAAAATCTCAGGATATCATATTTCCTGTTTTAAAGGTTATAGACTATATTTGACTGACATTTTGAATTTTTGTATGAATGTAGTTAATTGACCTGTGATGTAGAGCACTCCAGCAATTAAGGTCTGATTTTATTGCTTTTTTCTATTCAAATTACGAACGACTTGCCCCACCAATTCCTGCTGTGTGAATCCTGAAGAGGTTCATTTTTGACCGCATGCTGTGATTTTAAAATTAAATACATGTTCATTAGCTTGATTACTGGTTTGTTAGTGTGAGACTATTTAAAAAAACTTCTGCAAAACTTTGCTTTTTAACACTGGAAAAAATATAAGAAAAAATGTGTATATTAAACATGCAACTCTAACCTATTTTATAGTTAACTGTAAATGTTGTTTTACATAATCAACACAACCAAATTAAACATGCAGAATTTCTCTTGATAATATCCATAAGCCACAGGACAGATAAATCACAATAAGATCTCTTTTATTATTCAGTTACGTCCACTACGCAGCAATGAGAATAAATTGAGAACAAATGTTGACTTTAATTTTATTCTGAGATCTTAATCTTCTTTTAGAAATCTCAGCAGTGCAAGACATTTTTCCTTTTGCTCGGAACAAAACATGCTAAAACTGTTAAATATATATTCAGATTAACAGACACCAGTAACTCATGCGTATTGCCTCACCAGTTGGTGCCAAAACCAAAATGGCGTCTCATGATCACTTGCTCTCCAGTCGTGCACTGCACCACATAGAAGTGAAGAGAGCAATTATTTATTACAGATTTGTATTTTATTGTAATCAGCTCAAGTTGCTCAAGTAGAGGTAGACTCTTCTGAGAACCCTTCACTGACACTCGACTAATCAAGGCTGAGCTCTCTCCAGCTCTCACCTCCGGGACGCTGCGCTGGTGTTAGACACTGTGTGATTTAGGTGCTAATTTAGGCTCTGARATGCATAGAAATATTTCAGAGTTTGAAACTGGTTGGTATCATGCTGGAGTTTGATGAGCTTTCTTACAGCACAAACATCACATTACGATTTCCGCAACGAGGGTTTTTAAACTCAAAGTTGGGGGCAAAATGCCATCAAGCCTCCTAAAATGTATTTATTTTCTTGTGGCAAGCAAATTATATAGTATTATCAGATGTGGCATCAGTTTATTTAATAAATCCAGTTAAGTCCCTCGCAAACTCATTTTGATAAATGAAACGCATGGTTGCTGCCTATGTAGTACTGTACGTACTGTAAAATAATTATCATTGGTTTCCTAGGGGTTTCAATACAGTTGCGATGCTGACTTAGACAAGTAGACAAGACAGCTCACTAGGGTTTGGAACAGAGCCTGTAGCATCCAGGACCACAACAATCTACTTCTGCCAGGACATCAGACACTGTAGATTAAATAAAAAAAATACAAATGGACAAAATGAAAGCAATTTTGAGCTCAACAGTAGTCCTTCCACTTCCATGTAGTAGAGATTATTTGAGAAAACAGCTATGACATACATCACTGACTATAATATAACCGGGAGGAACCTTGTTCCTTGCTCTTAGAGATCAGAAGATTGTTTTGATATTAAGTCCATTATTAAAATATTACTTTATCCTGAAAGCAAAATATTTACTGAAGATAAATATTTGAATCTGAAGGTTGACAGATTCTTATCTTTACAAACGTATTGCAGTTCTATAGCATCATTAAATCAGAGAACTGCTGACTCACAGGCCCAAAATAACAGCCAAGGTCAGTGTCAAATCCCCTTCAAATACACCACAAGAGTGACAAGTGATGGAATATATTACCAGAAAGCTAAAGAACAAACTCAGTCAGCAAATGTCAGCATTTTGGACTTTTTTTCACCTATACGTAGACTTGTACATTATATTTATTATTTATACTATGTCTTCCATGCAAAGTATTATGGAAACGCATATTAATTAGGACTAACAAAAACAAAAAAATGATTGGCTGTAATAGTTTTAAGTTGTGATGACTACTAAGTAAAGTATACTTTTCAATCCTTTTTTAATCAGCTTACACAGAGACACTTATACATTAGCCAGTTATAAATTAGTGCATTTTTTGTTTCTTTGATCCCCATCTTTTCATGCCCATGCATAAAAACAAGTATCATCTTACTTTTTTCTTATCAATTTTTTTTTTTTTTCAAAAAATTCAGTTTAACTCAAAAATGCATTGCCTATGTAAGTCAAATGGACTAAGGATGAAACATTTTTAACATGACATAAAACATAATAATGTTAACTTTTGCAGCCATAATATTAACACGAAAAAGACACCTATCTCAAAATAAAGCAGTGTAGTTTTAATGACTTTGTACATTGTATGCGATTTCAGCCTTGGCAAGCAGATGTCCAAAACTGCTGTATGCATTTGTGCTTTTGGACTAAACAGAGACAAATTGCTGCTTGGCATGGCATCGTGCATCTGTGATTTGGAACAGGTGTTAACAGGCCTGAACATGCATTTCTATTCAACATCACTGGGAAAAAGCCTGCACAGGTTGTCTTCAGCAGACTAATGTAAATGAATGACCATGTGGTGTGAAAAATATTCCATTTCTCACAATGCATTAGCTAAAATACACAGGATGTGTGTTTGGCCCAGGTGTTGCCTTGAATATTTCTGCATCTATATTCTGAAACCAGTGAAGAACAGTTTGGAGGTATTAGATAACCTCACAAAATCTGCTTCTTTCATACTTGCATAAAAATAGCTTCTTAAAACACGCATTTAAAACATGCATGCTTGGATCTTTCCTTAAAACATGCATTTGAAACATGTATGCTTGGATCTTTCCTTAAAACATGCATTTAAAACATGCATGATTGGATCTTTCCTTGAAACATGCATGCTTAGATCTTTCCTTGAAACATGCATGCTTGGATCTTTCCTTAAAACATGCATGCTTGGATCTTTCCTTAAAACATGCATTTAAAACATGCATGCTTGGATCTTTCCTTAAAACACGCATTTAAAACATGCATGCTTGGATCTTTCCTTAAAACAAGCATTTAAACATGCATGCTTGGATCTTTCCTTAAAACACACATTTAAAACATGCATGCTTGGATCTTTCCTTAAAACAGGCATTTAAAACATGCATGCATTTTTATGATCTACACGTTTCTGTATGTTTCACCCATCATGAACTAAAGCTACAGTTACATAATTATATAAAAGTGTGTTGCTATGCCTTAAAGAACCGGCTCAATATCTGTCTATATTTACATTTAATTTCCATGTACTTACATTTTGAGTGCTAGGCCAGGTTAATCCTGCTGGTACTTGGGAATGACCCTTGCATAAGCAACCAGATAATATGGGACTGTTTTTCCCCAGCCAGGATGGTTTTTGACCTCCAAAAGCTCTCAATGCAATCAGCTCACCTACCAGCCGCACGTCCCCATGGAGATGTGCAGGTGAGAAGGGTTGAGCTACAGAAAGTGAAATAGGCAGACCGCTAATAATACTCAAGATCAGTTCATCTACACCAAAGCACTTTTCCCTGCCCGGGAAAATCTGTTTTTCATTTCCCTTTTTAGAATTCAGTGTTGTGATGTGTGGACGTCACGGAGAACGTTCTGCATGTTAAACTGTCCCCTGACACAGGTGATGTGTGTAATTGTTTCAAATACTGTGGCTCTGTCAAATTTGCTCAGTTTGTTCGACCATTTCATCATAACAAAACACAGAACTATCTGTATGATCAGTGGCGGATGGGGTTGGTGTGTTCAAAAAGCCCCTTAAAAACATTATTTTTGTCACTCCATTTGGTGACGCTAGTCATAAAAATTACATGCCTCACTTTAAAGCAGCGGTTTAATTAAATGAGCTGAAAGGACTGACTTAATAAGAAAAAAACATGCAAGAGAGGAAAATTCATGGGCTGCAGAGTTTATGAATTCATAGATTGCAGTCTGCTAACTTTATTTAGCATAGATAAGATGCGTAGCCAAATTGAACCTTCAGATGTTATACCGTATTCGATTTCATAATGAATAGTTCACTGTTTAGTATGGCGCATGCGGTAGTTGCGAGCGTTGCATTTTAGTCAAAACAGGCATAAGGGCGATATAACAGCTTTTTTTAGAGAGCATTGTAGTGCTTGATGACAGCCTGCATGAAATGAGCTTTGGTAAAATCTCAGTCTTTGTACAATAGGAGAATTTCTATTTTAATTATTTAGAGAGTGGAAGGTCATTTGCACAAAGCAACGATTCACAGTTTGATTTGCCTCTCTTTGGCCACACAGATATATTTTTACATTTTTATATATTTTGTTTTCTGAAGAAAATGTGAGTGGTAGGATTTTGCAGGTGGTTGCCAGAGTGTTGCTATGAGGCTGCTAATTTGTTCTGACATTGCTAATGTGTTCTGTATTGCTAATGGTTGCCAGGGCGTGTAAGAACATGTAAGTCAATGCAAAACATGTGGGGTCTTATTTTGCAGCCACTCTTAAATGCACATTCAGCAGTGAGTTTTCTAATGCCTTCAGGACAAGGTTACCGACACTCATCTCTCAACATGACTGTCTAACTATACGCTGGTGTTCTTATCCTCGATTGCCAACTTTTGAGAAAAATCTGCCTTACCCCAGGTGACATATCAGCTAGTAACTAAAATCCCAGACATGGAGCCCTGAGGCTGTGCTTCATAAACAAGCCCAAGAAATTCCACCACACTATATCAGTATTTGAACAGGCCTCCACAACCTGAGTAAGCACTGAACAAAAGTAAGGTTTTAAGTATACCCAGCTTGCTGCTCACACCGATACCATGACAACAGCTATAGGGCATAACTGAAGGTGCTACACATTTGTGTTGAAATAACAGCCCTTCTGCCCTGTGAAGTGTTCACCGTACGTGACTGATTTCAAGTGGATTTCCAAAGACATTAAAAGGAGGTTGTTGACTGTTTATGGGCATAATGGCTCACGTTGTGTTCAGAAATCAAAGCTCTGTTGGTGCTGCTAGCGTTGTGTGTTAGCTCAGCTAACAGAGAATGTTCTCAGAATGAAAGGCTAACTTTCTCTAAAAAGGTCTCTTATAGGATATCAAAAACATTCTTGCAGTAATGTTAATTGAGAACTATCATATCAAAAAATTGTATTCCTAATACTTTTGTAATTCCTGATGTAAATTCCTAATACTTGTAATTTACAAAATTACAAACTCAGGATACTGTAGTTTTGTCTTTTAAATGGTTGGTAATGAAGATCATTTTTGGTTGAGATGGTGTAATTACAGAATGTACCAGCAGGGGTAACTGGACCGTGATAACCAGTCAAATCCTGAGCTCTTAACAGACCATGGCAACTATTACCCACAATGCAATGCATTGTTCTGTATTTAGACTTACATTTGGAGGACATCATGGTTTGCTGTTGTTTTTATAACTTACAGCTACACTAATGTTAGCAAACTAGTCACTGAGGTCCCAGTGGATAAAACTTTTGAAGTGACAATAGACGAGCAGCTGAAAGGGGAAGAGACATTTTTCATACATTTCACATTCAGGTCAACCACAAAATTACACTTCCTTCCTAGCACTGAGGTGACATTGCCTGAGGCTGGTACCCTGATGAAGAGATAATTAAGACTTTTACACACTGTGGTGTCAAGGGTTTCAAAAAACATCTTACTTTATAGCAACATTGTTTATCTCAAACTGACTTTATTTCTGTCTGTGTACACACACACACACACATATACATGAATTTCTTTTTATTTTTTAGTACCTAAAAACATTAAAGGTGCTAGTGGAAACTCTGATGGTTTATGATTTTTGGGACAAAGACACTCTCAGAACGTTCTTTCAAAGTTATCAACAAACATTCTTGCAGTAACATTAGTAGAATATTTTTTACATTTAATATTGTATATACCAGAAACGTTTTTCTTAAGTACTTAATGGAACATTTTAAAAACGTTACAGAATTAAAAATGTTTGAATAATGTTCTTATTAACCAAACAATAAAAACACTAAACGTCCAAAACACTGAATGTTTTGAACCTCCTAGAACTTTCAAAATAACATTTTTGACGTTATTTGGGAATGATAATTTTGCTTTGGGAAACGTTCTTATAACTTAAAATTGTTAGTTGGGTTAGTAAAAAGAAAAATCTCTTTAAAATGCTCTGCTGTTTTTGCTCAAGCCTGCGACAATTTTTGAACTTTTCAGAGTCACTTACAACATGACAAGCAATTCCACAGAAGCCCTTATCCACACAAGCTTGGAAATAAATCTGATTCATTTCTAACACAGATCACAGTATTTAATTTCATTTGGTCTGGATCCATCTATATCTGTCTGGCATCATTGATTTGTGTTAGATGTGCTTTTGAGCAGAACTTGTTGAAAGAAAGTCTTGGCAGATCTAAACTTTCCTTCAACCAGTGACCTGAGAGTGAGTGTGTTTGAAGCTGTTCGGCTGACAGAGGTCATCTTGGCATTGGGAAATCACAAACTATAGCAATCGATATACTGCTGTCACAGCATGTGGGGAATATCTGTTCTCACATAAATAATGATGAGGTCGCTGATATAAATTCTCTGTAAATCATTGTTACTTATATACAAAATGGAAAACAATGCCAAAATTCTAGTAAAACTGCAATCCAATCAGAATATGATAGAAACATGAGGCTGGGCGCTTTTTGAAAAGATTAAAAAGGTGTTCCTGTAGCTCAACTGGTAGAGCATTGCGTTAGCAGCGCAAAGGTTGTAGATTCGATCCCAGGGAACACAAGTACTGTTTAAAAAACCCCACCTTGAATTCATTGTAAGTCAAAGCATCTGCCAAATGAATAAATGTAAAAATGTTTAAATTAACTAAATGTTTCATTCAGTGATGATAGAGTTAAAAAAATCACACCCTTCATCTTGAAATTGTTCTTTTTTTAATGCAATTTTAAGGTCACGTTAGTGTATTATATCATTTCTTTTCAATATACATGCAAATTTGGCCCTTAGAGGTGATGCTTATACAGTATATTTACATGATGTAAATAAATACACAATGTAGACCCACATGCAGCCCATCCTAATTTTGCAATATGGAGGAATTGAACCAATTAATGAAATATTTAACCTCTCCATGTTTTAAAATGATATCAAGCCTTTGTAGGATCTTCTCGAAAATGTGGAACCACACGTCCTGATGCTTGTCAATTACTCCGCATTAATACTGTGGTATTATCTGTGCTAATAGTGTTACGTGTCCCTATCTCATGTGTGCATATGCATGCATTGGTCTCATGATGTGCAATTTACACAATTAATTTAAAACCTGTCCTTACGCATGACATGAATAATAACGGTTGAAGTCATTACCAGAAGCTAATTCCTCTCAGAGT
>JAZGTK010005842.1:0-21744 GCA_036877625.1 Ambastaia sidthimunki
AAAGCAAAACGTGACACTTTCAGCACCTGAAACTGCAGGCGAGGATGAGGAGAGAGAGGAAGATTTGTCCCAATCATACGGACAATGCTGCGGTACTGTCCGCACTGGGTACTGTCCCATACCGGAACCAGCTGCAACAAAACACACTTTACTGTCAGAATCTACAGTAATGCATCAAAATAATCTGCAAATCAAACATTGAATTTCCAAAAAATCCTAAAGCAATTTACCATATCAGCTGGAACTCCAAAGTATTCCAACACACATCTCAGCAGATGAACGACGTCCTCCAGTAGAGACATTGACAGTGTCCCTGTATGTTATTCAACCCTGTATTTCTGCTGACAGATGAACACACACACACTGCACCAAACTCCCGTCTCCACGTGACCTGCCATCAAACATCCGCATTCAGTTCAAATCTACAGCAAAATAACATCCCGTTTTCAACTTTAAAAACATGCAAAACATTTGACTGATTTAAAGATGCAATTCATTGCATTTATGAATCGTCATTTTTATCATTGCAGCACCATCACAAAACCAAACACTCACTGTCGTACCATCAACCGCTTACAGATATGCACGTATTTCAAAGCTGCACGCAAGTTTACAACACATTTACTGTAAAGTTACACACATCCTGTGCATCATAGTTTTATAAACGTAAAAATATATTTACAAAGATGACAAATAAACACACACCGTTCACTTGCCTTCCGCGACACGCTTTCCGTGCAGCTGAACTCAAATAAAGCTCTCTGCGTGACGGCGTTTCTGATTGGTCAAGAGAGAAGCACCGTACACCGCAACCAATCATCTTCAGAGATTTAGAGGACTCGTCATAAGCCGTCGGCCAATCATTTCGCTCGAACAGACGCTGAGGGAAATTTTGTATTTTGTGTGTTCGCTGTAACGGGGTGAGTTTATTTTATTTTATAAATAAATCCACATATTTAACTACACAAGATACAGATTATTAGTTATATATATAAATATTTAAAATAAAAATAATCGATTGACCCAAAACGAGACCGATTTGAAAGAAAACAGCCCGCAGGCTGATAACGTGTCTGTATGAGGAACTCGTGTCGATTTGATCAACACATGTTCTGTAATTATAAATCATTGTTTTGAAATTAATTGTTATTAAACAACTAAGTTTGGGGTTGTAGTTTATTATACGTGTGTTGTAACCTGTTATTATCATTTGTATTAGTAGTTTGGTTGTGTGTGTGTTATGGATAAATGAAGAAACACTGGGTCATTTTTCAGTGTTAAATGCGGTTCTGTGTAATTCAATGTTTTTTGATGGTTTGTGTCTGTATTGCTAGATGTCCTCAAACATGATGGACGCGTTGTCAGTCGTCACGCAGCTGCGGGATCTGGCATCAGAGCCACAGAACCGGGAGGCGATTGTCCAGGATCAGGGCTGCCTCCCGGGACTGGTGCTTTTCCTGGACCACAGAGACCCCAAAGTGCTTTTCGCCACCCTTCAGGTACAGAGACCAGATCCTCCTCACTGCTGAAACCCTGACCTCACTGCTAGAGAGAGAGAGAGAGATTATAAATGAATACTGACTCTAAAATGTGTCATGTGTCCTCAGACTCTGAGGTATCTGGCTGAATCCCCTAAAAACATCAAGACTATGAAAAATGAGCTTGGCATGATGGTCAGTCTGGAGACACTGATGAAGAGGTGTGTGTGTGTGTGTGTGTGTGTGTTATTTCTCTGTTCACAAGTGCCTAATTCTCCTTGTGTGTTTAAATAAGTTAGTTATTTTACTCCATAAACATAATAATAAATCATAATAATGTATTTGTTAACTACACTTAGTGTTCTGGAAAATTATATTACAAAAGAGTCAAATGTTTCTGTTTAAATATAAATAAAGTTCAAGTTGAGGTCAAGTCTTGATCAGGTTGATTTTATTTTTTCATTTCCTCTCAATTTGTGCTTTTATTTTGAAGGACTAGCGTGACAGCTGATATTACAGAGCTTGCACATGAGGTGTGTGACGTGTTGAGTGAAAGAACACACAGACAGACTTTTCAGACCCCGAATCAACAGACGAGAAGAAACAAACCACAGTTCTTCATCAATACCTCCAACAAAAAAGCCAAATGTGTTACTCTGCATATACACGGCCTGGACGGAGCGGTAAGCAGCATGTGATTGTGATGCGCTCTGTGTCTTTCCTGCGGTTAAAGTCACGTGTTATGTGGACAGGATCGGAGGGGTGTGTGTGAAGACGCTCTTCTGAAGGTGAAAGGTGTGATTAGTTTCACGTTCCAGATGACTCTGAAGAGATGCACCGTTCGCATCCGTGCCGACCTGCCCACCGAGGTATCTTCAGTTTCACTATTTAAACTTGTATTACAAACTTCTGATAAATGATTAATAAGAAACCATCTCTTGTCCAGAGTCTGGCCACTGCCATTGCTTCCACGAAAATGCTTTCAGCCCAGCAGGTGGTGAGAAATGAAAGTGGAGAAGAGGTGGGTGTGGCTTATTCGTGCATAAATATGTCTCAGAAAATGTGATCCAGGGCGTCTTACTTAATCTGCCAGCGGTTTTGACTTTGAATCGTTGGGTACAGGTTCTCATCCCACTCGGCACCTCTGGCACAAAGGTAGAGGAGAACCATCACCTGCCGGATTATCTGCCGGAGGAGGAGAGTCCAGAGAAAGAGCTGGACCGCGCCGTGTCGCGCACCGGTGCCAAACAGGACACCGGTGGAAGCTGGCTGAACACGGCAGCTAGTTTCCTCACTAAAACCTTCTACTGGTAATTCCTGCAGTTTGCCTGTTTGGACCCCAACTGTTATAAAGAATATCAGCTTGTAAGATCCAACTGGATCATTATCAGAACTTAAAGCGCAGAGGAAAGAGGAGCTGTGTGCTTTTACAAGCTACTGAAAGTGTCATTCAGTTCAAATGAAGACAAAAAATGATCCATGAGATGCCAGCTGTACTTAACTCTGTACTGACAGCTGTTCACGTCGAGTTCATTGTTGTATAGTTATTTGTTCATCAACTCTCTCTGTGATTTGATTTCTGTGTTGTCTAGTTTGTCTGATGTATTTCTGGTGTATCTTTTTGTAAATATTGTATTCTGTATGTATTGTATTCATATGTTTGAAGTGGAAAATGGCAGATGTTACACGTCTCAAGCAAATAAAAACATTTAAAGATGCAGAAATGAAATGAAAAACAAACGTTTCGTGTAAAATAAAGGTTAAGAAGGAAAAGCTGTACCGATCTTTATTTTCTTGAATTAAATTCCAGTATTAACTTTAATATGAATGCAGATTTATTATTTACTACTAATAAATATTAAGTTGTGTGATCTGCATTATGAAATACACATGCTATTTTCTTGAAATGTTATTCAACCTATTCAATTTGCTTTTAAAATCAATGCTACATGAAGGTCAGTTGAATTTTTATTTATCAATGTATCAGTTTCATCAACAGCAGTACCATCATGTACAATTGTGAGTTAAAGCTTTTGAACATGAAACACAGGGAAGAGTTTACACCACCATCACTGCATTCATTTACTGCTGAATATTTTAGGTTGTATAATAAACTGTTTTAAATACAGAAAAATATACAATATAGCAACAGATTTAAAAGTCAGGCATCTGAATATGTTTAATAAATAAGTTTGTTTCCGTGTGGTTGGGTATGGCAGCAAACTGCTACACTTTCATCAAATGTTGATGAATGTTGTGGTTTCCACAGATCTGATCATTAATACAAACTAGAAAGAAAGAATAAGATGTATTAAAGTACAACAACATCACCAAAGCCAAGATCTGTCTAAATATCTGAAGAGATTTTTTAACTTACACCATTTTTTCAAGTTTACAGTCTGGACTGTCCAATAGGACAGATAACGGTCTCACGGCTGAGTCGGTGAGGTTGTTTTCACTCAGGTCCAGTTCTATTAATCGTGAGTGTTTAGACCTCAGTGAAGAGGCTAAAGTTGTGCATCCTTCCCCTGTGACCTCACAGTTACACAGACTGAAACAAACAATATTAGTTACTTTAGCTTGATTAGCTGAGCATTGCGTTAGCAACGCAAAAGATGGGTTCGATTCCCAGTGGAACACATACTGATAAAACGTATAGCTTGAATACACTGTAAGTTGCTTATGGATAAAAGCATCTGCCAAATGTAAACAATTTTAGTTTTTTAAACAGACATAGACCTGAATTAATAAAAGCCCCAGATGTAAATAATATATAAATGTAGTTTAATGTAGTAAAATATAGTTTTACTGTAGTTCAGTGTAGCAATACTAGCTGATTTAATGTGTGTACACATTAAACAGTCTTAAAGGTTTTAGATGTAGATAAATACCTCAAAACCTCCAGCTGACAATGTGGACTTTCCAAACCAGTGCAAAGGATTTTTACCCCCTGATCTTGCAGATTATTTACCCCCAGGTTCAGTTCTTTAAGACTTGAGGAGTTTTCTCCAAGAATCTCAGCCAGTGAATCACAGCAGTCCACTGTTAAACCACACTGACTCACGCTATTAATAAACACGCAAAAGTCATCTGTTATGAACGCAGAACATCTGATGTTACAATGTTTATATACAAATATTTGATTACAGAACTTACTCCAGTTTCATGATCTTGCTGCTGTGGTTCCTCAGCACAGGAGAGAGAAGTTTCATGCCCGTGTCTGTGAGATGATTGTGACTCAGGTCCAGCTCCAGAAGATACGAGGGGTTTGAATTCAGAGCAGTTGCAAGAACAGCACAACCTTCTCGTGTGACTCCACACTCCCCCAAACTGTTGTGAAACATCAGTATCAACATCAACTTTAAAAAATGCACCTCAGGTTTAACTGATTAATATTATACTGTAGTTTCAAAGAGACTTTTTAAGATGCAACATCATTGTTTAAAGCTGCAATCCGTAACTTTTGCCTCTCTAGCGCCATCTCTGTTTGAAACATAAAATTGCAGGTTACTTGTAGAGTTGCTCTCTTAATGTGGGTGGCAAGTTTAAATTTTAAACAACTGCTGTAAGAACAAGCTACAAACGCTGCACCATCTACAACACCCAGACATGCGATATAGTAGCCGGATCTTCTTCTTATGTAGAGATGGACATTTTCTGCAAATCTATTATTGTTATTGAAAATGTTATTTGATTTATTATCATTATTAAAACTTACTGTTGTAAATAGTGGATGAGAGATCATGTTGATCACTGATCTGTCATGTACTTTAATAACTGGTTGTTGTTCATTTTTAATCAAATAAAGTTACGGATACTATCTCGGAACCTCCAGATTTACTCACCACAGTGTCTCCAGCCTGCAGCTGGAATTCTCCACCACTTCAGATAATCTTCTCAGACCAGAATCTTTGATGTGATTTTGTCTCAAGTCCAGTTCTCTCAGCGAAACGGGGTTTAAAACCAAAGCGGAGGCCAAATCAGCAACACCAATCTCTGTGATCTCACACAAAGCCAATCTGAAAACACAACACACATATCTCAAGATCTTTAAAATCATGTCACTCTGTACAATCTGAATGGAGATTTAAAGCCTTTACCTCAAAATCGCTAACTGGCAATTAGGGCTCCCGAGCCCATTTGAGAGCATTTTTACTCCGTTGTCGTATATCACATTGCCGCTCAGGTCTACCGCTTTCAGAGTAGAGAACCTGGACCTCAGGGCTGAAGACAAAGCCTGACACGTTTTCTCAGTGAGCAAACCATAACTCAGCCTAAAATCACAGGATTTAGAAGACCATGCAGTAAAACTGAATATTTATCATTCCATAACAATATTTTAAAATAAATGTCACAATTCCAGCACAAAAGGAAATCCTTACCAAAGGGTTTCCAGCTTGGAGAGCGGATGTTCTATCATAGCTGAAAGTTTCTCCACTCCATCATCTCCTGGGTTATTCCAGTGCAGATCAAGCTCTCTTAGATGATGTGGGTTGGACTGTAGGGCTGAAGCAATAGCAAAGCAGCCTTTGGGCGTCACTCTGCAGTCTTTGAGTCTATGAGTAATAAAACCATGTGATTGAGTACAAAACAATTTCTGCATTTGGTGTTGTTGTTCCTTTTTCACTGACTACCATAATCTTGCCTTGACCCCAATAGGCAATAAGGTTCTCAGAACATCGGCTAATGTTCTCAAAGGTTTTTTTTAAAGTTATCAAAAAATGTTCTTGCATTAATGCAGAACGTTTCTTTAAAGTTACATATCACATATCACAAATGTTATCCTTAAGTAGCTAACATTTTAAAAACATTACTGAATTTAAAATGTTTGAATAACCTTGTAACCAACCAAAAGCATTAATACAACGTCTAAAAAAATTGACGTTTTTAACTATCCTAGAATTTATAAAACAACTTTTTTAACATTTATGCTACTTGGAAACCTTACCTCACAATCTCAAGCTTACAGTGTTGATTCCCCAAGTAACTGGCCAAGATCTTAATTCCTGCTTCTCTGAGACTGTTTTCACTCAGGTCCAGTACTCTAAGGTTTGGCAGGTTTGGAAGCAGCCCTGATTGCAGGACAGAGCAGCCTCGTGTTGTGATTCTGCAGTACGACAGTCTGAGGAAACAACAACGTCACATGCATCTCAAGTGCTATGATGTCGCAACACTGATTGCGTTCCTAAAAATGAACCCAACTGACCATGATGAGGAAATTATAAAACAATTCTAAATCTAACAGGCTAAAATGCAATGCAATCTGTAACTTTTGGTTAAGGAGACAAACACTGATGTTTTGTACTTGTTACTGATGCAAATTCTAGAAGACTGTATTCCTGTATTCTTTACCAAAGTAAACCAAAAGAGTGAGCGAGAACTTCACCTTAGTTCCTCCAGTTTACACTGTGAGTTCTTCAGTCCAGCTGTGAAAAGCTCCAGGCCTTTATCTTCTATGGAGTTACAGCACAGATCCAGCAGTCGTACAATTGATGTGCTAGAACTCAAAGTGGAGGCAAGAGCTCTACAGCATCTCATGGTAAGCCCACAGTTATCCAGCCTGGTAGGTAGAGCTTTGTGTTAGCAGTGCAAAGGTCATGGGTTTGAATACCAGGGAACACACGCTGATGAAATTTATATCTTGCAGGCATGGTAAACACAAACCCAAAAATGCATTACTGTAAATTTATAGTAGCATACAGTACACTGGCCTTTCAATGTTTAGCATAAACTAGAACAGAAAAAGACATCTAAGATAAGAATGAAACTCACAGAGCAGATTTTGAAGCTCTGACCACTGGCAGCAGTCTGGAAAGACCTTCATCTGATCTAATGTACTTCTTTAGGTCAAAAACATCCATATTCTCCTCTGACGTCAACAACACAAAGACGAGGGCTGACCACTGCGCAGGGGAGAGCTTTGAAAAATGTCCTGAGCTCAGAAATCGCTGGACCTCTTTGATCAAAGACAGTTCGTTCAGTTCATTTAGACAGTGGAAAAGATTGATGGACTTTTCTGGCGAAGAGGTGTCCTCTATCATCTTCTTGATATACTCAACTGTTTCTTCTATGCTGTGAGATGTTCTGCTACCAGCTTGAGATACTAAGCTCTTTAAAATGCTTTGATTGGACTCCAGCGACAGGCCCAGCAGGAACCGAAGGAAAAGGTCCAGATGTCCAGTCTCGCTCTGCAGAGCTTTGTCGATGGCACTCTTGTGCAACTCAGACAAGGTGGTTTCTGTAAGGTCTGGGGCATCAGGTTCATTATGATCAAGAATGTTGTGGTGGTTGATTTTAAATATGACGTACACATACACAGCTGCCAAAAACTCCTGAATGCTGAGGTGAATAAAGCAGTAAACCGTATTCTGGGTCAGTGCAGATTCTTCTCTAAAGATCTGTGAGCAGATTCCTGAGTACACCACAGCCTCCTTCACATTAATTCCACATGCTCTCAGGTCTTCTTCATAGAATATCAGATTGCCATTTTCCAGCTGTTGGTAGGCTAGTTTGCCAAGCTTCAAAATCATATCTTCATCACTTGGTCTTGGTTTGTAATCTTTGGAGTATTTCACATTTTTAGCTCTGGTTTGGATAAGCAGGAAGTGCGTGTACATTTGAGTGAGTGTCTTGGGGATTTCTCCATCTTCAGCTACATTTAAAACTCTCTCGAGAACCGTGACTGAGAGCAAACAGAAGACTGGGATATGACACATAATGTACAGACTTCGTGACGACTTCAAGTGTGTGATTATTCTGACAGCAAGGTGTTTATCGCTGATATTTTTTTTGAGGTACTCCTCCTTCTGCTGGTCATTAAACCCTCGAACCTCAGTCACCAGGTCAATATACTCAAGAGGGATCTGATTGGCTGCCGCTGGTCGAGATGTTATCCATATAAGGGCATTAGGAAGCAGGGTCTTATTGATAAGATTTGTCAGTAAAACGTCAACGGAGGCCGGAGCTTTTGGGTTACAAAGTCTTCCGTTCTTCTGAAAGTCCAGAGGAAAGCGACTTTCATCCAGACCATCAAAAATAAAGAGGACTTTTTGCCTTTCACGAACATCTCCAAATCCTGAGTCCATCTTAAAGTGACGGAGAAGCTCAACCAAGCTAAACCGTTCCCCTCTCATCAGATTCAGCTCTCGAAAGGGAAGCGGGTATATAAACTCAATTTCTTGATTTGCTTTTCCTTCTGCCCAGTCCAGGATGAATTTCTGCACCGAGACAGTTTTACCAATGCCAGCCACTCCCTTCGTCAGCACACATTTGATGGGTTTGGATTCATTCGTTGAGTGTTTAAAGATGTCGTTGCATTTGACCGGGACGTCCTCTGTGGTGTGCCTCCTCAGTGCAGTTTCGATCTGTCGCACCTCATGCTCTCTGTTTACATTGTGACTTTCACCCTCAGTGATGTAAAGCTCTGTGAAGATGTCGTTCAGTAACGCAGGATGCGTTTGTCTGGACAAGTCTTGGTGAAAGCACTGAAATTTTACTTTCAGTTTTGATTTGTATTCTTGTTGATGCTCCATGATTGATCTGAAATGGTCAGATGTCTCATGATCGTTGTTTTTGTCATACCTATAAAACAGACATCGATAAAAAATGGTGATCTCATTAAGAAAATGAGGAAACATCATAAACTTTGTGTGAGTGTCTTACCATTGCTCAACATCCCAGACTTCATTATTCAAAAAAATTGGTTCAGTCATTGATGCTTCACTTTCTGTGTCATGAATCACGGGACTTGATCTGTTTGTTGAACCTTAAAAACGTGTTGGGATATTTCGCTACCTTTTTATAAGGTTCTATCTGGTTTTGACCAGTTTTGAGATATTGAGGTTTAAAGTTTTTGGACTGTATTTACCAAAACTGATAAAACTTTTTTGTTGTTCAAATTAAACACCCAAAATGCACTTTTTATAAAATAAAACACCTTTAATAGTGTCAATAAGTTATATTAGAGTAAGAATATGTCAATAACTCAATTTTAACAAAATGTCAGATAGAACCTTATAATTCTAAGATAGCGATTTATCTCACAAGGCCATCATTAAAAACAAGGCAAACGTTTGTTTTACTATCAGTATGAATGATTTGGTCTGTAGCTAATATCATTATTTTTTATCTTTTAAAGGATGCAAAAAGGTGTTGCTTACTTGTTATTGGAGAAGGAAGTTCATTTTTGATATCAATGGAGTCCAACATAGAATTGGTACTTCTTAAAGAAACATCACTGTGTTTATTTTCTTGGACAAGCCTTGAATCACATAAAAATCATTTTTAGGAATTTGCTTTTACATTCATTATGTCAAAAACATGATGGGGAACATATGAACACACATCTCACCGTGAAGATCCTGAGCGAGGACTCTCTGAATCCAGCAGATTCATTAGAAGTGCAGGGCATTTATCCACAAATTTATCAATTCAACAAGATGTCTCAACAGCTACACCTGCACACACACGATAACACACAAACTACAATTCAGTGTAATATCAATAAAATTACAGCAACAGGAAACTACTGTGACATCACAGATCCAGAACTTGACATCAACCCAACTTTAACGCAAAATAGCATTTACTATTGTCATAAGTTTCAAAATAAGAGCGTCTCAAATTCGCTCACACGTACTTGAAAGAAACAGATACAGAACAGGACAGACCGGTTTTGGAGACTAGACAATACAGAGAATGTTCAAGCGTGTGGAAATAATCAGCACAACAATTGTTGTTGTTTATTGTTACAATAATAAATGTTATGTATGTAAATATGACTGTGGTGTAAACTGAAGGTTATTCAACTTATGTTTCAGTTTTACAAAACTTAGTAACAGAATGAGGAACCTGTCGGTTGGGTTGGGGAAGTTAGACATTTTCTTACATTCACTTTTTTGGTTTTGTTTGGTAAAAGGTTTTGTTTTTCTGGTTAAATTGTATTTTATGACCTAGTGACCTAGTGTGACGAAAACAACATTATTTATTCGATAATACCATGTATTCTATATACTTCACAATTTCCATTTCTATTTTTTTTGTGTTTATCTTTCTAGAAATGTCTATGCAGGTCTTTCTTTTGTCTTAAACATGTACTTGTGAAGCTGCTATGCAACATTGTGAAAAACACTGTTTATAACATTGTATGCTGGAAAAGGAGCAGTGATACTCAGCCAACAGGGAACGTTCTCAGAACATTGGCTAACATTCTCCAAGGATTTAGAAACCCTTAGGGCAAAAATCCTGATCCGTTCTAAAAAAACAACACACAAAACAATGCTGCACTAACCCTGTCTTGACTAGTTACCATGACATCATCACCCTAGTGTGTTACTGGAATAACCAACACACCCAGTTATTAAAGCATTTGTAACAGGCTGCTTCCATTAAAAACAACTTCAAAGCTTCACTTTAAAATAACTAATGACAAATAATAAATGACAGAATGTAAGTTTAAGTTTTCAAGATGTTTTTGTTTTAATCTTAACATGTATGTCAGTTTTACATCACAGTGTTTGTGATATAAACTGACTGCAGTAATAAAGGATGAATTATTATATCAGAAAATAATTAATAGAAGGTAAAAATGTTTAGGTTTGCTAAAAACAGTTTAGGTTTGAAATCACACAATCATGTTTAAAAAGTCTTTATCCTGTTAAACTATCGGTACTTACGAGTAACTCCAGCCGGATCCAAATCACGTCTCACTTCGGTTTCGCTTCGGTGAATTTCGTTCCTGTCAATCAATGAAAACGTCACCATAAGAGGCGTGGCTTGTTAACACGCTGGCCTCTGTTGTTTATATCCGTTCTTTCTTATATACTGTGTTTATATAACAGTGTTTAGTTTTTGAATAACTTTAAATAATGTGAAAGACAATAACATAAAAACCTCTTCTGAGTTGCCATTAACGGGAACATTGCGGGAATGTGTCTTGTTTAATGTCTGTGAGTGTTTTATTCATGTGCAATTGAAATTAGTGTGCAATGTGTAAATAAGTAAATCTAGTAAATGACTATAAAGTAAATGAATTCATTTGCATGCAGGAATCTGGACGTCCATTTATCCAGACGCTCCCCTGGTGTGATGTGATGTCCAGGATGTGCGTCTGTAGTCCGAGTTTAATCACAGTCTGCACAAAACAAACCGCGATATCTGACCAATATCATGAAGCCCAAATCTCTCTTCTGTGTCCCGCTGTCTGGAGACTCTCATAGTGTAAATCGTAACAATGTTAGCGGTCGATACAGGCGGCATGTCGACTCCGGTGCCTCTAATCAGAGTCCCGGTCAACCGGAGGAGACGGGAGTCACGGGTGTGCGCCTCACCTTCCTGCCGGAGAAATCATACGAGCCTTTAGTGGAAGAAGCCAGTCAACAAACAAAAGAAGAAAAGAAAGCAAAAAAGAAAGCAAAGTATAAGAAATATAAAAAGGTAAGACGAATGTTCCTCTATTTAACTTTTTAACTTAAGTAATCTGTGTGCTACTCTTTATTTGTATTCTTGTGTTTGATCTTAAAAATACCATATTGTTACTTTTGTAAATTCTTAATAATATTTATCAAAAGAAAAATGGGATCCTTCAAAAAGAAGCTAGTTGTTTTAAAATAATGACAATGGTGACACACCAAACACCCACAGTTTTAACCATTCAGCTATCAGTCCCTTTAGTAAGTATATTGGTAGAAGCTACAGTTAACTAGCTATTGTTACCTTTACTAACCATTAGGATTATTTGTTTTAAAACAACTTTTTAATGGTGTTTGTCCATGAATTTCTTAGGTTCTAATAAACCAGCAGATTATAACTTTTATTTAAGATATTTTAGACTTTATAGGATGATTATTAGTACATGAGATAAACACAAGGAGGTTACAGAGTCAAATGTTGATTGTTTCATTTTGGGAGGGAGAAAGGTTGGTCACATCATTCAGCGTTACACACATCCATTGTTATAGTGTAGAAATTTCCTGCACAAGGGAAATCTGTGCATCCTGTTTTTGGCGTGAGTGGTAGTTACTGTATGTATTTAAATATACAGTAAAGCCACTTAAACTACATCTTGGTCAGTTATGTATTCACTGTGTAAAATGTGTCTGTTGTATTTGAGTTTTTGAAGCTGATGTTTTACACACTTTATTTTACAGAACGTAGGAAAGGCTCTGCGTTACAGCTGGAAATGTCTCCTGCTGGGGCTACACAACTTCAGTGTGGGATACTCCACCCCATTTTCCGCCACAGCCACTTTTGTTCCAGATTTCCATGCGGGAGGAGCTTGGGGTTGAGAGAACCGGTGACCAGCTACTTAACTAAAGAGACCAGCTCCCTTCACACATGGACTAGTTATCTTTGTATGCTAAACATCAGGCAGCTTCTCATCCTGGAAGTTTCAACATAGAAACTTCTGTTTTAAAGGTCTCCTACATTGATAAAGCAGAGATATATTCCCTTTTGCTGAATTCTTTATCTACAGTATGTATTAAATGTTTTTAACTACAGGACATTTGAATTGTTTCATTCCATGGATAAAAAGAGGTTTTGCCTGAATGTTGTAATAGAGGGAAGTTTTATGTGTGTTTTTAAACCACAAAAACTGCTGTGACAACAACCATGTAATGAGATAAACATTCAGTAGCTACTAAAGACATGATTAAAGGATTATATTGAATTTTCAGAAATGTGATCAAAATGTTTTCAACCATGTTAGTTCACTAAAAACAGTCTAATAAAATTAATAAAGACTACAACAGTGTTTTTGTTTAAGAGTCTAATTACTGTTTTTTGTTGTTTTCTGGGATATGTATATAAACGCGTGACGATTTCTCCTCCTGAACAGCAGATGACGCTGTTCACTCAGGTCTCGACGAGAACGTCATCGCGACCACTGAAGTATCGCGAGAGGACATGGCGGGATTAACAAATGCCTGTTGCATATATTATATTTATGTATTTTATTTGTTTTGTGTTGTTTGTTTGTTTATTTGTTTTGTTAATATGTTAAACGAAAGCCCTGGTACAAGCATGTGAATGTCAATAAAATTGCAATATTAAAACAGGCACATGTGTATGAAAAACTTAATACTATTTGGGTCAAAGTGTTAGTTTATGTCTATATGAATAAGCAATTAATGCAGCATTTAAATCTTTAACATATTTTTAGTTTTACAAGCTAAAGACCTCACTAAATTTGGAAAGTTGTATGTTTTCGACCACATGGTGGCGGCATAAAACCAAAAAGTCCTAACATTGCTACAAAGTGCTGTTCTTAAATTAAAAATGCAATCTGTAACTTTATAGCTAAAATGAAGAAAAATCAGCTATTGAGCAAGTGTTCAAAAGCACCTTATCTTACCTCATTTCACAATGGTAAGTTGATCATGATGAATCATAATTTGAGCTGTCGGGTCCAATTTCCCAGAAATGTCAGTTTGGCTTCATTTTACTGAAACAATATAATGAAAAGTACGTAAAGTAACCTGCAATGTTATGTTTCAAACAGAGATGGCGATAGAGGGGAGAAAGTTATGGATTGCATCTTAAAATAACACAGGTGCCCTTGAAGTATTCACTATATTCACTTAGAGGACTGAGTCAAAAACTTCCCTTTAAGCTGGTGATTGTTGAGGAATGGCATAATTGCTTCATATTTTTAATGTAAGCAAAAAGAAATGAAATTTACCTGTAAAAACTAAAGCTTAAATAGTTCATAAAACTTTAGATCTGTGCTCTGCATCTAACTTCCCCATCAGCACATGTATGAAATGACTTAATACGTTTTCCCTTTGTTTAAATCTGAGGTGCTTTTTTATATTAAATCTTACATAATTGCATATCAGATCTCACACCATGCAGCATTTTATTACACAAGTTTAATAACCTTTCGATTTGAACGCTTGTCCTGCGTACCTGGGAACCTCCAATACTGTTTAAATAAGCATTTCAGAAACCACCTACGAACCAGGCTGAGAAAAAACCCAGATTTTGCCAATATCTAATATTACAGTCATAGTTTATTTCATAGTTTAATTACATCACAGTTATTCTGAAACGTGATGTTACAGTGATAAGGACGGTGGGCGTCTTTAAACTGTTAACTAATGGCATTTCAGAGTTAAACTAAAAGCTGATTCACTCCTTTCTGGCTAAACTGAGCCTGTAAACCACCAAGTTTTATTCATAAGAAAATATAGTTCCTAATTACTTTACGGCTAATCACCTTTTAGTCCTCTTATGCAAATCATGCGGTCCGACTGACATTCACTGTTGAGTGAAGGTTTGTGCGCTCACATGCAATAACGGGAATGTCAAAAAAGCAGAATCGGGGAAATGTCTCTGTGTCCAGTCACCGCATTTCTACGGTAATTCATCTCAGCTTTTGGGTCTTGTTCTGGCTGTCTTTGAAAAGCATGCACTGCCGTGGGCGACAGATATTACACCCTTCCTTGTAGTTTTTGCACGTCATGCAAATGCTGTTTGTGCTCCTACAGTGACCAGCGGTGGTCCCCGGAGGATTTGCATGCGCTTGCGTGGTAGGCAAATCGGCTGCATAGGTGGACGAGTGCGTCATTTCCCTCCTCCGCCCTCTTCCCTGAAATGCAGTCGGGAGACACCTGAGCCTTGGATGGGGATTCCCACACAACTATCACCTGATCGGATTTCCCCCTCGTACACCTTCACAACTTTTCCAAACGTGAATCCATGTTATGGCTCGGATTAGCTTCCTCCTCGCACCTCTTCCGTGTTTACTTTCCTCTGTTATGCAATGGGTCAGCAATGAGGATTCCCATGTAAATTGTTGACATGTGGTTTGATTATATTTCTAGTATTACGAGTCAAACATACTTCACAGATTTACATGCTCAGAAACTCTCAGCATTATTGTGCCAATACAACACACACAGAATGAAACGTCAGCGATCGTATATTAAATGTCATTTTCTTGAATACAGATCAATATGTATGTATAGATCTATATCATACCAACAAATCAGCTGGAAAACTTTGTATATTACTTCACATAAGTTTAAGTTTGAATGCATTTTAATTACAGCAGTGCAACACAATAGAAGTGGTATTTGAATCTGTACACATCAAACCAAGATATTTTTTACACAAGTGCAACACAATTTCCTCATGTTGGAATGTTTTATGATATTAAAAGTAACTAAATGAATAAATAAAGAAACTCAGTGACCTCTAATCTAACCTGCACTCCACCGCAGGCTAAACGTTCCCCAAATAAAACAATAAACTTTAGAACGGTTCTTCATAAAGTGTTTTTTTTGCCATATCACATTCAGACATTATCATGCTTGTTTTGCATTTCTGGAGCAAATGAAATGAAAAATGCAATTAGAAATAATTCGCTATCGAAACAAGACCTCTGATAAGCAGTTTGAGAAAAATATTCTGATCAGACATTTCTCTAATGTTACCATATCCATGTAAAGAATCTGTCTGAATATTATAATTCAATACTATCATGTTTGTATGTTTTGACCGCACAGTGATAAACCTAATTTTAGGAAACAGACATTTACGCAGAATAACAGTGAAAAATGGCCAAAAATGTGACATTCTGCACATTAACCTCATATTAATCTTTTAACCATAAACGATTTCCTGACTCCACAGCAAACAGAGCAATTTTTCCTTTACTGTCTGATTACTTGTGGAGGGCACAACATGTTACTATGGTTACATACATTATACATAAACCATAATAACATAAAATTTTAAGCAGACAATAACTGATGTGATGATATATGGAAACGACAGACATAACATAGAAAAAAAAACAGCAGATTGAATAAACCTGAACATGAAGGTCTTTTTTAAATACAGGTACTTGAGTTCAGTGCAGTTCCTTGAGTTCCTCAAGTTCTTAAGGCTGTGGACTAATGGAGAAACATCAGTCATCTCATCTCCATGATGCTCCAGCCCCTTCATCTGCAGGGCCAAGTGCATCAGTACTTGTTTATGCCAAACAGGCGAACTCCATGAAACTGAGGCAATTTCGGAAGGAGGACACTTAGTAGTGAGCATGTGTTGACTAGGAAATGGGTGGTGTCATATTTAGTATAGAAGCTGGCCAGAATGTATCTATGAAAAAATGAAGATGATGAGACAGTTAAAGATTATAGTTAAATGTAATAACCACACTATTAAAAACTATAACGATATAAAGGTCATTTAAGGTTATAGGATAAAATACAAAAGTAAAAAGATTTGTTACCGTAGACTTCATTACAAGCCATAACCTCTATTGCTAAAGCAATGAGCTGTTTGTAATTCATACCAAAAAATGAAACTTTCCCATCATTTACTCACCCGTATGTCATTCCAAACCTGTATGAATTTTTTTGCTTTTGAGGAACACAAGAAAATATTTTGAAGTACGTTGGTAACCAAACAACAGTGTGTACAAAACCACAGAGACATTTCTTAAAATATCTTCTTTTGTGTTCCACAGAAGAAACAAAGTCATAGGTGAGTAAATAATGGAAGAATTTTCTATTTTTGGGTGAACTATCTGTTTGGCAACTACTGGTTGGGTTGTGCTTGGTAACTATTTCTTTGTCTGTCAGTAAATGGAGAAATCTCTCATGTAAACATGGCTGATGACTCACAGTACAATAGGTGAGATGGTGAGGAACTTTCTAGATGCTGTGAACTGGACGCCGTAGTCCATTTGTTCCCAGTGAGTGAGTAAACGTGCCTTTCCCTGGTCAGGCGTCTCGAACGGAGTTCCTTTGACCGTGTGCAAGAACAGATACATTGCCTGGACAACAGAGAAGCTAGTTAACACTGAACCACTCATTGAGAAGCTGGAATGAGCCTATACCAAATTTACTATTAGAGTTATTAGGACTTAACTCCTTGTTTGGAGTTAACTCCTTGTAACCCCCATTCACAATTCTTCACTATTTGTTACAAAATAACCAAACACTAAGAAATACTTTGATATATAGTTGTTTTATCTTTTTTAATGCTTGTTTTTTCTTCTTTTAAATAATTTTAAGTCATCTCGAGGCCCCCTAGGATGTTTGTTGGGGCGCCCAGCAGACTCCAGCCCCTGGGCTGAGAAACACTTTTGTAGAGGGTTTACAAAACCAGAATCAAGAGGGTCCTCACTGCAGATTACAGTGAGAGACTGGCTCCAATCTACTTCCTGGATTGCTTTTGGTGATGTTTTTTTATTTCATTTGAATATTTTACTGTCTTCTTGTCTTCTCCATGACTAAAGCTTCTCAGCTCTGGCCCATGAGGTCCACTTTCCTGCACAGTTTATATCTGTAGGACAGTGGACCTCTGATGTAGGAGTTAGTAGATGACAGAACTGTAATTTCTGAGCGAACTCATAAGCTTCGTGTACTGACCAGGTTGTGTAGGACATTGGTGAGCGTCCAGACGGTGGGCACAGAGAGGAAGGGGACGCTGAGCAAGACCACATGCAGGGCAGATGTGAGCAGAAGATAAGCCAGCCAGATCCCCCTGCTGTTCATCACCCGTGTGTTGGGGTTCACCTCGCTGTGAGCAACTCCCACATTCATCCTGCAGGAAAACAACCGTGATCTTAATCTTAATGCAAACACCCTATAGTCACTCTATATGAACAAGGATGCCCTTTAAACAGCAGCCCACTCACTTTACGATGAGTTCACGAAAACATGCTTTATCATGCTTATAAAGCTTCAGCGACCACAACTTACTGTGGTTTGGAAAAACCGTATTAGTGTTTACTTGCAGGGTTTAATTTGTAGTATGTACTACCTGTAGGCTGATTTAATACACGAACACTGTTAGCTCGAAGGCTAGTGCACTCGGTAATGATCAATTAAGGAAGCAAAACCCAACGTTACACATAAATGATAACGACAAGATATAAAGTCGAGTGTGAGGTAGAAGTGAATGTCTGAAAATACGGGACAAAGTAAATTAAAGTGGCGTAAATAAAGAGATAATGTTGTATAGGACATACGACAGCCACCCACCTTGCGAAGTAACCAGGAAATAGAGTCTCCGGCTGTGTCTCAAAACCTAGTGAGCTGCCTACACGGACAGCATCACAGGCAACTACAACGTGCAAAATCGCTATCTAGATAGCAAGCGTGCTCAGTTTTAAAACACAGCTCACATATTTCGCTCCGACATCCGTCTTTCTTAAAGTCCATGAGATTTACAATGAAATAAAATACATATATCAATAATAAAGACTTAATAGTTAATTCTTCTATTTCAATTTATTTATTTTTAATTGTATGCGTACATCTCTTTTGTCTTTATTTTTCATATTTTTTGCTTGTCTTTTTAATAAAAGTATTTGTTTGCTATGTTGTTGTACATTGTTGTACACTATGTTATATACAATTAACTTTATTTATTTGTTTGTATAAACAGACTTTTAGGCCATTATCAAATAAGATATATAGACTCCAGAGTTTTTCTCAGTTACTTTTAGTGGCAATTTTACAACATCCCCTCTTCATACTGTAACCACAGGTGTGATATAATAAAGGTTGTATAGTTTAAAAATGTAGTATTAGTCAATAGAAAAAGCATTTTATTAGTTTATTGTTTCAACATATCATTTATTGTCTTGCAAAAGTCTCACGTCTTGCCTTTTGTGTCATGAAAACGTGTTTTAACTGGAATAAATCAATAAAATGATCTGTCACTTTTGTGTGTTTGTTGGTAAACCAAGTTCCCTTTTTTGGGGTGACATCACCACTGATGAGACAATATACACACACAGTGTTGTGGTCGAACCAGGTGGCAACAGAGTCAGGACATATTTTGTAGGAAAGATGTTTATGAATGTTTATGGAAATCACATCTTCCCTCTCCACTTACAGAGAGCTGTTGACTTCAGTCTGGAAAATTTGCTCATTTCATTTCTATCATTTCCTTGTTGAGGTGAGAAAAAGCAATTTTAGGCTGGTTCCTCAATTCATGTCTTTGTGTTCTCAAGGAACAACGTGCATAAACGAAGACACCTTGTGCATATATGGGTTGAAACACGTGTTCACATATTTATTATCAATAGACTGCATAAAACTCTTATTGTACAATAAATACAGAAAATAAATACGAGTACAATAAATAGCTTAATAAATACACCATCATCTTCTTCATCGTATATGTCACTTTAAGCTCTGTCGTGAGAACTTTTTTAGATGCAGCAAAAGCTGTTTGAACATTTTGATCAACGTGATCATGTTTAATTATTATTTCGTCTCCATCTAACACTGTTTACTCTCAATGTTTGGTGCAGTCGGGGAAGCCAGATAAGAGAAAACTCGTGCAGACATGACAGAGAAGGAGAAAAGTCTCTCAACGCTGTCGCGGCAGAGAGCGCTGTCATGCCACTGAACAGTGTTTAAAGGAGCGTCCACCACCGGTTGCTATGGATCAATAAAAATGAACAAAACAATCAAAAAAACAAAAGCAATAAAAATGAGTGTTTTATCACTTGACTGTAACATAACTGATGTAGAGCTTCTGATACTGTCACAGATTTACATAAGACACTTTACTGTAAGACTACAGTAAGACTATATAGGTATTAGAAGATAAATAGATATTATCAGATATTAGCTCATATAAAAAACAGCTAACAGGGAACATTCTCAGAACGTTGGCTAACGTTTCTAAAAGTTCTCTCAGGGTTGTCAAAAAAGTATGTTCATTAGTATGAATGCTGTTTTAACATTATGCACATTAAAAAATGTTATTTCTAAATTGTTAGTGGAATGTTAGAGAACTTAAAAAGTTTGAATAACATTTTTGTTAACATAATTGGTACTTTTGTTAATTCTTACAACCTAAAATTGTTCGTAAGACAATGGAAAGTATATTGAACGCAAGGTTTTAATACGAACCTTCAGCAACCGCAGAAGGTTTTCAGTAACTTCTGCGACCTCGTTGGCCTGTTTTCTCCAGTTACTGCAGGCTGAATTCGCAAACACACCATCCCTGTGAAAAATTCTGGTGTAGTTTTTCAGAGCCAGGACAATTCTTGACTGACAAGTCTAATAAAAGAAAAACAGACAATAAGACATAATGATGACATTTAAAAAGCAACATTTTTGCAAAACAAAATTGGATTAAATGCAGTCAAATCAAGAATAACAGGTCCAGCACAGACAATTTAATTCTTTATCTGTTTACCTCTTTGTTGGTTTGAAGGCTCCAGGGGTCACACGAGTCGACGGGTCTTATAGACACTGGAGGGTCGTGTATAATCACTGTCATGTTTGGAGACTCAACCTGCACAGAGCGTAAAAAATAAACTATTAAACCACATCTAACTCAATAACACGTCTGAGAGAAAATATAAACACAATTATAGATCTGTTTTAATAAAAAATACCCACCGTGTTGTATAAATTTCTAGCCATCTCGTTGAGCAGGATGGAAAGTTTTTTACATTTGGCGAAATTCACCTCTCGTGTTGGACGAGCTGGGGCTGCCCTGACGCACGAGAAAAGCGACAACGCCGCGCAAAGCGCAAAAAACAACCCTGAATCCATATTGAAACTGTATCTGTAGTGCTGTTAGTTTATGCTTTCTTCTGCAGAGTGAACTCTACTGACAGCACTGCTTTGCGCATCTTGTTTTATTCAGTGGCTGGTGAGTCACCAGGACTTTCCCTGGATCTCACAGGTGGACAGTCGCGGATTCAGAGGTTTCGTTTTCATGTATAATTGTTCCTGAATCACTTCTCCAAGGTGTTACTCAAAAAGATCGAGGAAAACTTAATATGCTTTTACATGATCCCAGTTCCTTTCTAATGAACTCTCTCATGCACACGTGGGACTGAAGGAATTTGAAACTTACTTGGTAAGGTGTTTGCTGGACCAAATGTTTATGTCTTTTATGGATATATCATAAGGATGGCGTCAAATAAACAATGAATCATTTCAGAGAGATTAACTTTGTTAATGAATCATTTTATTTCCAATGAATGCGGATCATACATCAGTGTGATGTCATCGAATCTGTAACCAAATACTGAGAAATGAATGGAGATTGTGCTGAGAACACGTTTAAATCTGGGTAAAATCTTTCATTCTTGACCTTTCTTCGTGGTGCTGAAGATGTGAGGACAGGAATTTTTGAAAACTCATGCTTCGATTGAAATTTTATCACACAGCATAAGTCTAATCTTCCTAAATGAATCTTCCTCTTTACAACGAAAGGCAATAGAATTACCCCCAACCTGTTCATTGCTGTAGCTTTTAGATAAATGCATACACTCGTAATG
>JAZGTK010005843.1:0-21742 GCA_036877625.1 Ambastaia sidthimunki
TACATTTAGCTTTGACTCACCATTTAGTTATAAACACAATATAATTTAACATTATAATGCGAAATGCCGTTTGACAGTATTTGCAACAGTTGCTTGTAGTTTTATATTGAATTCACCTTTGAGAATGTTAAATATATTTAGTGCTGTTCTATTAGGTCTATATATATAGCCCATATTTAGACTATATCTGTCATCTAATAATCAATAGCACGTTTTTGTTATTATTTAAAATGAGTTTTCCGTCCTATTTCCTGTGCGAAGCGCACGTTCATCGTATATATATATCAACAGGGATAAGTCAAGACGCTCCATCACCGTAAGACCACCGCAGAGAACACTGAACACTGCCCGGGTCAGCTGCGCTCTGCCCGGCAGCGGGAAGAGGAGGAGGCAGGGGAGGGTCGGTCATTAGAAAGATAAAGTAGACCCTAGATTCCCATGCATTGCGAGAAGATGGCTAATTGTTTTGTTGGACGGCTGCCCAAACGTCTTTTTTATAGTCCCAAAGTCTCTTGGCATGTGGTCTAGTTGCACATACACGCATATTCTTATCTGTGGCAGTTTTAAGTGTGTGTGTCTCAGTTAATATTGATGTTTCATGCTGTAAGTTGGTTTGAAACGGAGCTAATGTTAAATTGCTCGTGTCTGGAGAGTATCTGAAAGCGACATGGTGTGTCTGTCACCTTTCACTCATAAACAGCCCTTTATTCCCTTAATGGGTTTTCCAGTGACATAACTTCATTATAAATTACACTTGTAATAATACAGAAACCAAATGGCCAGGGCTTCAAAATGCTCCTTTTTGAACCGAACAAGGTGTGAGAGAAACGGCATCCATCACGACACGATAGATTTCAGCACCGAGACACGGAACAGCGACCGACACAGATCTGAAATATGAAAACAGCGGCGTGGCACCGAGTTAGAAGCGACCAAATGCCGCACAGAGTAAAAACGCTTTAATATTCAGGATAGTTTTGTATTATTATTATTATCATCATCATCATCATTTGTATTCCTTCTAGACAAGCCTTTTATCATAAAGTCTAGTTGTGTTTCAGCATCACAATTTAAAATTTAGGGGTTGCATTTTGGTGGTAATGGGGTGGTGCGGGTTACGTTTTCCAGGAATTCCTCATTTTTTATCTTCAATGCAAACAGCTTAGTGTTTTGTTAGGAATTGTTTTAAGTGAAATGTCATGTTTTGAACAACATAGATCATCTTAATCTATGGTTTTAAAAAATATTTTCAGTTAAATTCAGTCAAAGGGAGGAACCATTACTATACAAATACACATAAGAATTTGAAATCAGAATATATTACAGTATTTAGATATTACAGGTGTATGAATCCGGTCAATGTGGTCTTGACGTGTCTTATATGAAGTATGAATACTTTAACTGGACCCACTTTGATGCCAAAGACATGCTGTTTAAATTGAACGTCTCTTTCATAGCAGAAACGTCCGGCAGGGGGAGCACAAAGACAGACTTTCTAAACTGCGCCTGCACTCGGCTGACATGTTGTGACTCATGAAAATGACCACAAGGTGGCAGTAAAGCAACATGCAACTGTGTTTTGTTAGAAAGATTTATTTAAAAGCTTTCTGTGACTCGTGAGATTGAGTGTATGTGTATGTTTATGTACCTATATATCTGCTGTAAAAATGTAATTTCATATAATTGCTAACCCACACGCACAAACTAAAGTTCGAAACCACGTAAGCAAAAAAAACTTAAAGAACAACATGCTTTATAGAACACAAGATTTCCACCCGTAGTCCCACAGCGTGCTGTGTATATGCAGTATGTCTCTGGATAAGCATGTGTGTTCACGTGAGTGGCAAAACAAGGCTAAACTACTTCCACTTGAGTGAAATTAACCAGCTTCTCAGCTGCCCTCCATCATAAGCACTAAATGAAGAGCTTTAAATTCAATCCAGGAGTCCACAGCACATTACAAACACACAGACACACATTCACAGAGCGTCCTTCATAAGTGTTTTATTAGAAGCATTTTTAAAATTGAAGAAAGTGTGTGTGTGAGAGAGAGAGAGAGAGAGAAAGAGAGGGAGAGAGAGAGTTTTGACTCATTTGGATAAGTGTGCAGGGTCAGGTCATGGCTAAGATTTGTAAACTTTTACCATGATGAAAGTCAGTGAGTAAATGGCTCGCAGGATCACACAAGGTAAATGTTAGAGGAACACGTCTGTATGCGTGTGTACAGGGTGTGAAATATTTGTTCAGGTGAGGGTGATTACTGATTAAGACTAGGAGAGCAATTTACTGCTAATTCTGTTAGTGGAATATAAGCAGGTGTTTATAATGGTGCAATAATAAATGTGTCTTTGTATTTTAACTCCTGGATGTCTGTTTTTCTTTGAACGATGGACATAGAGCTGGTCGTCTTGTCCAGGTCAAACTGTTGTGACTCTAAGTGATGCCGTTTCAATACACACTTTCTTTAAGTGAGGCACAGACGAGTGTGTGAGTGTCGTGTGTTACGATTCGCTCTGCTTTCTGCACCTCCCTGATCGCCACACACGGATCCAATTAAAGCTGGAATTCCCAACCTAAAGACTGGAATCATTCACATCTCCCACCTCCCTGATATTCCAGGGTGTCCCCGACCATGTGAGCAGTGTTTGTATGTGTGCATCATGCTGCAAGTCTATGTTGGAGAGCACTTATGCATGAGCATGGCAAATACATGTGTGTGTGTGTGTGTGTGTGTGTGTGTTCATGTGTGAGGGGAATTCTGAAGATAATTGAGAGCGGCTGAGGTTCCCACTCTCCAGCAATGAATGCTGTAATAAGACTGTGTTTGGGCTGAGACAGGGAGAACGTCTGATTTTAGCGTTCCTTTAAACAAAAGTGAACAGTGCTTTCATTCAAAACAGATGGTGAAGGTCAAATTGAGGAAACAGTGACAGAAGTGAGAGAGGGAGAATGAGCGACAGGCAGACAGAGCGAAAAACGAGGGAGGAGGACGATAGAGAGACAAATCGAAGAAGAGATAGAGGGGAAGTGAGGTGAGGTGCAAAGGGGAAGAGAAAATGAGTGAGAGTCTGAAATCCTCTCTCTCTCTCTCTCTCTCTCTCTTTCTATCCTTTCTGCTGAGCAATCAAGCAGTTAGAAAAATAAACTCAGCTGGACTTGCTGATCTCTGTGTGATGGGAATGTTTTTCTACTGGTCCTGGATAAGTGTGTGTGAGTGATATAACCTTGAGATTACCCAACCACCTACTAATCACTGGGGGTTAAAGTCATGAAGCCACATCCATTGTGTATAAAGGGCTTCACAAGCTATTTAGAAAAATACACTCTTAATAATAAAGGTTCTCTATAGGTTCTTTATCAGGCTGTATGGTTCTGTTAAGAACTATGAACATCCACAGGACCATTCTGTTTGTTCTTTGGATTGGAATAAAGGTTCTGCAGAAATGAAAAAAAGAGAAATTGTTATTTTAAGAACCTCTGACCGAAAGTTTTTTTGAGGAACCAAAATGGTTCTTAGCACCTTTATGTTTAGGAACGTCTCATCTGGCCAATGGTCTGGTTTACTCTAGAAGGTTATGGTAGTTTGACCTGTGCATTAATTGTAGATTACTCATGCTGAGTATTAGTTAAATAATGCAATAACTCAGTTCTTCAAGCATTCATAAGTTGTTGATTCTCTGCGTCTCCGTTTGTCCACCCGTGAGGCCGCGGTGCCCTTCCGGAGCGCCCGAGGATCACTTTTCACGCGACACCGGATAACAGTCTCCCTCCCGCCATTAATATTTAATCAAGTCGCGCGGACAAATGATTTTTTATTTTTGACGGACGGGCGGCAGCAGGTTCGTGTTACACGCGCCGAGCAGCCGGCCGAGGCGTGAACGCGCCTCGCGTGTGCTGGCATTGCGCAGTTAATACGCACCAGTGCACGCGCGCAGGGCCAAAATCCATTAAGCGTTGCGCTGAAGCGTCGAGGACGCGACGGTTTCATTAATTCGGGATTATGGAGACTTTTAATCTCATTTATATAGTATTAAGGCAGGACTATCTAACGCCCTTTGTCTGTTCAGTGACATTGGAGATGTGTAATGAAGTCTGTGAGAGGTTAATTGGCTGTTAATAGCTGGCAGACGAGTTAGCAACTGGCAGACGTGGATTTTAGGTCAGGATAGAAGCCATATTTATTTTTTTAAATTAAATTTTCATATGATTTTTTGTTGTTGTTGGAGGGATGTATATTTATTATTTTGTCTATTTTGTTTGTTGACACCATGGTGCACAAAAGTACGGACCACCTATATTACATCTTGTAGTTTCTTGAAAACAAATATGGCCTCAACTCTAACTAAAGTCCATTAGGGAGATACATGGTTTGTTTTGTTGAGTGTTAAGTTACTGCGCATTAGAGATGTGTTAGATTGTATTGTTGTGATGAGAGAGGCTAAACTGATCTGAAATCTGTTTGTGTCCAGCATTGGACATCAGTCAGTCCCTCTCTGAGATATTTAAATATGATTTTAAATCTTGATTAATTATGAGTGATGTCACCCACACGTCAGCCTTTACATTAATTAAACTCAATTTCCCATGATGCCTCAGGAGACAAAACTCAAGCAGGTTTCCTCTTACAAATCAATACTGAGTTATTGGCCAGGAGCCGTAATTTATTAAGTGCCATATCAGATGCACTCAGAGTTATCACACAACTACAATATGAGCAAACTCAAATCTAATAAGAAATACACTTAACAGTTTGAAACACGGTAACCTTTTCAGTGCATTAAAATCAATTTTGTTATCTAAAGTGATATTGAATGACCAAACAAATAGTTGTTATAAATCAGTGACACCAAACGTTTTTATTTTTAACTCATGTTAAGCACTACCTGTGTTTACTTTTAAAGTGTGTGTGGGTGTATGTTATTTGCAGCCATGTTTTTCATTGTCAGGTGGTTTCTAGCCTCCAGCTTTATTTTGTCCTGTTTCCAAGTTTTCGTTTCACTCACTCTTTCCCATTGTTTCTGTTCTTTTCTCTGTTTTTGGGACGGGCCAGGCTGAAAGAGTTTTTTTTTTTTAATCAGATCATTTACTAAAAGAAACTAGAGACACTCAGGGGGGCACGTTCACGCTGGAGAGTTACAGTATGACCCTCCAGGGACACTCACGAATATACACCCAAACACACACCTCAGCGGCTTACGTTCTTAAACGCAGACATAAACACACACCTCCATCGTCAGAAAAAATGGCTGAAAACAATTAGAAATGTGCCATTTTGGATGCATAGTACAATTGGATGGAAAAAGAGACAGACGGGAAGAGACTGAAACGGACACACATTCCTTATAAACTGTGTCGTACCTACTGTCTCACACACCTGGTGTCCTGCTAGTGTGCTTAGCAGCTGTTGAGGGGCTCAGAAAAGGGTGAAATGCACCACAGATGGTGCGAGTGTGTTTGGGTGAATATGAGTAATGATTTATTATGTATCTGAATACACGTATGATCAGCGGACTAAAGCATTGAGGGGGAATTGTAAGTGAGAGGTTATGTTGTTAATCTCTCTCGCTAATCTTTTTTTAAATCCTTATTTTTGAAATGATGCCAGCTTTGTACAAATACTCAGACTTTGTGTGTGTGTGTGTGTGTCAGTGAAGGGGACAGGATCATTTTACCCCAAAAATGTGGCAGCTACACAAAAGCATCCCATCCCACAGGACCTGAGGGACCAGAGGAAGGAGGGGTTACCACGGCGATGGCAGAATCCAGGAAACTTGAGATGACATAAAAGAATGCATTAACAGAGACAGAGAAAGAAGGAGAGAGAGAGAGAGGTAATTCCAATAGAGCAAAAGAGGTAAAACAAGTTAATCATTTTAAACTGCTGTATGAAGGAGAGAGAGAGAGGGTGTGTATGTGCATTGTTTGTGCCTGGGATCCCTTGTTTTTTGGGCGTGTTTGAGGACATTTAGTATCTCAGGTGTAACGTTACTCTGGGCAGATTTTGAGCAGTTCATAGCACACAAGAAGCTTGTGTCTGTATGAATCAGCCTGAATTAAACAAGCTTATACAATCAGCTACATGTCTAAAATCGCTCGTGTTAAGCAGTTAGAAAACTCATTCTTATTATAAATTTTCATTCTTAATGTTCTTAATCAAATATTTTACTTACTCAGAGTATGTTTGAAAATTTCACAGCCATTTGAGTATTTTACAACCAATTTCAGCTGGTATGGTGAATTTATCACATTGTTTGTCTGGGTTAATATGAATTTTTTTATAGTTTTTTTAAATTATAATTTTTTAAATATTTTTTTTTTTTAATTTTTGAACATTTTTAATAGAACTGTGTTTATTACAGACAATATGCAATATTGACACTGAAACGACATGCCAATAAATGTTATAAATTGTGACAATAATACAATTTACTTTATTATTAGTCTTTTGTTCTCTCTCCGAAACACAAGCATGATAAAACTCAAGCTTCTATTAATGAAATGAAAAATGCTAATGAAAAAATCACCACTCATGATAGCATTAGCTGGGACCTCCTGAATTAAGGGTATAGCGCTTTTTAAAAGTTCATTTAGTTTTATTTTAGTTGCTTGTTTTGCAAAAGTGCTTCAGACAACCTGAATTTGAGTCCTATCTTATTTCCTGTCATCTCTACACTGTCCCATAATACAGCGATAGAGGCCAAATAAATAACTTTTAAAATACTGCTGTTTTAAAAGATGTAATCATTCCAACATTCGAAATGTTTAGTTAGTCTTTAGAAGTTTTTCTTGCACGGAGTAAAATTTACATCAAATTGATTTTTATGGACCTATTAAAAAGGCTTGTTTCAAAAGAATGGCTCGTTCACTAATCGGACGTCACTAGTTTGTGGTTAGGGTCCTCAATCAAAGCAGGGCTAAATGTACAACAACAGTGTTTGTCCAGCAGTGGTGTTCTCCGCATGACTCCCTCTTTCGTCTGTGTGTCAGTGTTGGCGCCATCGGAGGGAGGTTGGTTTTTGTGTTTGCGTGCATGTTTAGATATATGTGTGCGAGTCAGGCAGAGGGCAGCATGTTTTTTATATTTGAAATGCTAAATTAGCAGATCCCAAGAAAAATGTTGCTTTTGTTTGAAGCTTGTCGTAAATTAAAGGGTCGATTATCCTCTATTTCAGTTTTATCTCTTTGTGGTTCTCCAGCGTAAACACACCCACACACGGAGCACAGGAAATGAATTCAGGTGTCATGGTCCGCAGGGTTGGTTGGTAGACGGTGACTAGTTAAACACTGGGACAGTCAAAGAGAACTACAGATCTTGGGTTTAATAAGGAGTACTGACTAACAGAACCATCATCAAAGACACATAACCAGTGAGCCAGATTATACTCACAAACAATACAGTTATATACTTACACTATTATGCAGAACTACTTAACAGCAATAGAAATTTACCCTGTGAAGTGATTTGTGAATTTTATTGTTTTTTTCTTCTTATTTGGATTCTAAGATGTTCTGTGGTATTTGTAGCAGTCGTGGCAAATGTCTGCATGAGTAAATTTTAACTACAGAAAATTCTGTTTTTTACCACTCTGGGTACTTTTATAAAAATGTATTTAATAATCATTCCTCTTTTATGGTAGAGTAAAATGGATGTAAGAACCATCTGTGTAAACTCAATAAGGAAGAGAGCTCTGGATTAAAGATCCAATAGACGTTCCACGAGCTTGTGCATAAAACAGGCATGAGAAATATGAAGAGGCTGTTTAAAATGTTAACGCACATCTTTTAACCTGTAACTTTCCATTTCATTTTTTTAATGTTAAAAACTACACACATTTTAAGTTTGTAAGAATTTAGACCTCAGGATGCAATGACTGGAGATGGTGATATAATTAGAAAGTAATGTGTGAGTGGCATTTTCAATTGCATGCTCAATAAATGAGCAATCTGATATGGCTTAAAGCAATTCAGTAATCTAACCAAAGCTGGAATTGTGTTGTATGTTGTAAGAACGTTTCCCTAAAATTTCCATTAAGTAACAAAAATGGTAAACATTTTATTTTATAACATTCAAAAGGGCCATGTTGCATTAACATTGTTAAAATGTTTTATTTCTGTGGACATTTTTAAAACATTCCATTAATAACTAAAGAATAAGTTAATATTGATGATATTAAAAACATTAAAAAAGTTCTAGAAACTTTGGGAGAACTTTTAGAGATTGTTTGCCAATGCTGTTAGAACGTTCCCTGGTAGTTGGGTAGCTGTTGGTGAACGTGCTTTAACCTGAGGTGTTGGATTCCACCTAGTAACTGTGATTTTGTACAAGTTTGACTAGCTTGTATAAAATAAAACATAATAAAGGAAAGGTAAGTTTGTTTTAACCCCTCAGATGCGTCAGTAGGACGCGTGTTAGCGTGAAACATAAAATTGTTTGAGAAATCTTAGAAACCTCGTTTGTTTTGCTGTGGTAGTTTAACTAATCAGTCTAATAAAGTGAGGGCTAAGGGGTTTCTCTTCATGTGATGCCGTAAGACCCACACAGGGCCTATAATTGTCCATTTGATTTCACAGTGACATTTCACGAATTTTTACGGTCATATTTGCAGGTGCAGGTCATTGGTAATTATGACACGTGACGCGTGTTCTTTCGGAGCTGATTGGACGGTTCTGTTCTGTGTCACTGCCAGCACTGAACTCTGAATCTGAGAGTAATTGGGGACCTTGTCAAACACGAGGTCATTAGCGTTGGAGATGTACCACACCTAGAATCCAAACGAAAACAGTTCTGTGGATATTCACGATGGAAGTTTATAATTAAAGCTCGGACAGCTAATTAGTTAGATTATTAAGGCATGTTAAAGGAATGTTGCTTTAATGGAAAACCGAAACGCTCTGTTTTCTCACTCTTTCATGCAGTTGTTTCCTGATCATCTCCGTGCTAATATAACCCGTGTGTATATTTCCCCTCATGAACTCATTAGCAATGAAAACACTGTGTGCGTTTTCGCTAGCAGATTTTGGACAGAAGCGCATTGTGTGTGTGCAAACTCTATTAGGGATTCCATAGAGGGGCGGAGTTTCGAGATTGGCCGGTTGTGTATTATCCTTGGAGATGGCCATTGTTGCCAGGACGATGAAGCCAGGGCCGCGGTCTCAAAGCATGCTGGGAGTTGTGCGCATTCCTCAGCATCCACGTCATTTCGGGGCTTGTGGGTAAGATGACTGTTTTGGTTTGACTGCATATGATGATTCACTGGTTAACAAATAATCGTATTCACTTTTTTCAGTTCTTTACCTCTCCGCCATGGCAGCTCGTAAACTTTTAATTGTGGTAGCCCGCTAAGTTGTATATACTCAGAGGATACACACGATGACATCAGGACGTACTGTCAGTCATCAGAGGACAGCTCAATAGTCACACACACGATACAATAACTCATGGTGCTCTATTGGAACCATGAAGATGTGGTTTCAGCCCACCAGACTGTAATATAGTGGAATGAATTCAGCAGTGATCCTAACAGTCATAAAAATGCTCCAATTACAGTAGAGATGTAAGTATGTGAAAGCACATACAGTAAGTATGTGCTTTCTTCACAAACATTATGAATGGTATTCATATAGGCTCTTCATTGGTTAACATTTCAGCTCCAGCTTTAGTTCCAGAGGCACACACAATGCTAATGTAACTCCAAGGAACCAGAAGAACCACCCTGGAACCACAGAGAAGGTCCACGGGACAGGTGATGAGTCAGGAACCAGTCTAACATCCCCTGGTGTGAGTCATTGAGGTATGTTGTCTCTGTACGTTACTGTACAAAATATTCATTTTTATCAGCTATTAGACACACATGAAAGTTTTTAGCGCTTCATTAGAGATTCATTCCAGCAAGCACAAAACAGATCTGTCACACACAAACAAACAGCACACAGCCACACACACTGTTGTAGTGGGTCCAATACAAGTAAATACAATTAACTAAAGTGTGTGTTGGTGTTTCGTTTGTGTGTGTCAGTAAGGGAAGAGTCGGCTGCATCTTTAAGATGAATGTTAAGCGCTTTATTTATTTAGCGCTAAGATTGTCTTGTGATACTTTAATGGAAAGTCCATGTGTCCATGAGAGAGAGAAAGAGAGAGAGAGAGAGAGAGAGAGAGAGGGTTCTTTAGGTCCAGCCAACATGCTAAGTTAATGGAGGTAATCCTACACCCTAATGAAATAACAATGGTGCTGGACAGAACACACACGTACACACACAGACGCACAGACACAATTCCTCTCTGTCACTCTCTTCCTGTCTGTCTCTCCATCTCTCTCAGTTCTTATATGGTCCTCTGGTCCTGTAGGGTCCTTTAAACTCAGATTATGTGCAAGTGATACATACGAACTCCTCACGCATAAAATCAACTCTAAGAACTAATAGCTCAACTCAATTAACATTTCACAGAAGTACGTTCACACAAACCCGCATTGCTGAGGACAGGAGAAGTCTGAAAGTGATTTGACCTTTGCCCTCAAAGTTGACATCACTGAATAGATATATTAATTTTTACATGTTATAAAATGTGTGCTTGGTAGTTTATTCATCATTTGATTGCTGCCCATAGTAACATTTTAACAAAGAATAAGTGGATTTAATGATATTTAAAGCCTGGCAAATGAAACTCTACTCTGTTAGTTCCAAATATTTATTATTTGACTGAGAATATCTGGTCTCCAGTGCAAAAAACAGAAGTCAGTGCACAAACACGCATATACACACACACCAGCTTGTGCTTACATGGGCTGCCTGACTTATTTTCAAACACACAATCACTTAGAAATGAATGTCCTGAGTCAAACAGAAGTAATCTGCTGTGTTAGACAACGTTGTAAACACGTTCCAAAAGAAAAGAAGTTGCATACGCTCTTACATACAAAGACACGTGGAACCAGATACCAAGATGTCTACATCAGCAATTCTGAAACGACAAACATGTCAAAATCATTTCTGTCACACTCTCCCCTTCAGCCTTTGCTCGTTGCTTCTGTCTCTCAGATTCATTTTTAAGTGCTTCAGGTCGTGAGTTTTCTGAGGGCTTTTCTTTATGTATTAACAGAATTTATGAGGTGTTAAATATTTCCTTTGTTCATTGAGCAGGCAGCTGCTGGAGCCATCAGAGCCCACACGGCCGAGCCGAGGTCATTAGCCTGCTTAGGGAGCCCATCTCTGGGGCTCGGTGACCACTGTCCTCCCCTGCCTCCCTACTCCAGACTTATCAGGAGTTTGGTTACAGCGCTTGAACTATTAATGAAATCTATTAAATAATGTGTTTTCATTACAGTGGCCCATTGGTGCGTGAATCACTTTTGAAAATGCTGGGGCACTTTACAATTTACAGTGAAGTCATGTTACATTAACAACACATTAGAAGTCATTCGACTGGAAGAACAGACATACAGGGACCGAGACATGATGTTTACAGTGTGGATTTATAATTTCTCACACTTCCTTTATTCTGAATCTGACCACAGCTGACATTTTCATAGTCTAAGGGGCCTTTATACAGTGTGCGACAACGATAACTATAAAGATAGTTTTAAGAATTAGTTGAAGTGTGAGAGGATGGCACAGTCAACACCACAACTATAATGATAAAGATACAAGGAACAATTGGATCACTAAGCGATTTTTTTTCCAGCATGAACGATAAATCCTTGACATTTATTATACAAGTTGTTTTTATAGTAATCGTTCTTAATGTGAACAGGCCTTTAGAGACACGATAACTCGATACGATAAGTATTCTTATGTATATTTGCTGTTTTACTATACAGTAGTACAGAAATTCCTACCACCGTAAAAAAAATGCAACCCTGTTTGAGACCTTAGATGATGTTTTTTACACAGCTCTTGTATTCATGTGCTTATTGCACAATGTCTGGGCGATGCAAGGTTATGTGTGCTCTGCGGGGGGAGGGGGACATAAAATGCGGGTCTTCACGCCAGGGTGCCAGATGCAACCCCATTCGCGCCCCACTCGGTGTATTTTTATTCTTTGTTTGACAGGCATCTTCTGGTTATACCGCGTCAGCACAGTGCAGTGTGCAGCCAAAAAGTTCTGCACAGGTCTATAAATAAGACCCCACTGAGCTGCATGTTAGCCCCCCGGCCCAAAAAGAACAGCCAGCCCTCATTTGCTGTCAAAGGCCTTTATGTACTACTTTCTCGTTTTTAATAAAAAGCTTCCAACACAATTTGCCTTCCGGTTCATTTGAATTGCCGTCCAATGTCTTGCTCTTAAATGAAGTGGTTTAAAAGTTAAGCACGGAGAGGCTTGTGAGTTCACCTCCCTGAATTTTGAGAGAGCGGAGAAGTTGTTTCTTGATGTTTATGGAGCCAAACTCTCACGGACCATGTGGAGTTAAGCCTGCAGATCAACAGCAGCCCCCTGCTAGTTACATTCCACTCAACAGCATGAAATTCTTGTTTTCTTTCTGTAACAGCATGTCAGTCAAAAACGGCCAGTCGTGGTGTTATGGAGCATCGTTTGTAGTTCTTGATGTAGGTTTATAAAGCAGTAATCGTTGACTTATATTTCTTTCTCGCTCTTTCATGGTCTTCTCTCCCTCCCACCTTGTTGTTCTCTGACATGTATGACACATTTTTGGTGTTAAAGATATTGAGAAAGCTGTTGGGTTACCCAGACTAGCACATGGCACAATGGTTAGTTTGCAAAACGTACATATTTAGCGATGAGACCGTGATGTACATCTCTTGCTAGGCGTATAACTCCCCAAGCCCAGGTTTATGCAAGAGTCTGTGGTACGAATGGTCTCAAGATAACGGGTTGAATCGTTTGTTTTGTGGTGGTGTATAAAACTTTGCTGATCCTTTGGACCAAACTATTAATAAGAGTCTCATCCTGGCATCCTCGGCCCTTGTGCTGTGCCCCATTACTAGCTTGGGTGCGAGCCAACAGCGGCACCCCGCGCGGCAGCTGCGCGCATGCGCGTCCTCGAGCGCTCGCGCTCTGCCGCTCCAGAGAACTTTAATAATGAAGTAGACCGCGGAGCGCGCGTGTACTCCACTTAACTTTCAAGGCGTAAATTACGTGGAAAAAACTTGTCGCGTCTGCACGGCCGAGGCAAGGGGGCGCTCCTCGGGGTCTGGGTCGCGGTGCCGGTCGGTTGGAGCGTTCCGCTCCGGTTCGAGCAGTGAAGCTCTCATGAACTTAGGCAGGACTTTACCATCAGCCTCACTGACAGCGCGTGCACTGTCCGGCGCGAGCTGTTCCTCGCACTTGAATATTTTTGGACGGGCATGTCAACACGGCGAACGCAGCGGCGCGCACCGACCTGCTAGAGTTTGGAAAGCTTAGACGCGCGCACCTCCTAAAAGTAAGTAAAGAGCCCGTTTCTCACACACTGTTATCGATGAACAAATACTTCAAGCTTTTTTTATTACTGATTGTTAATTTTTAGCGTAAAAGTCGTGAAACACCTGCTCAAGTCTGAAGCAGTAACGTGTTTAAAACCCGGTCCGATATCGAGGATCTTTAAAGAGAAATTTGTCAAATATTACTGTTTATACAGTCATAATTCAATACGTTATTTCTGCTTTCCGTGTTAAGCCCATTTTGCTTCTTTAACTGACACTTGTGGCATTATAATGATATTATTTTTTATAGCGAACAGTAATGTGTGATATTTATTTTGTATATCGTTTAAATTACGTTTTTGCAAATCCACTTTTGTATAGACAACAGAAGCATAAATGTCCCCGTTACTCGTTAATTTCCTTGTATTTAATTGTTGTCTTTGTATTTAATTGTTAGTGTTTTTATTTACAGTTGTGGCATGCAATGTTTTCTAAACAGTTATCTGGTATTTCATTAATGTGATTTATTTACTAAATGAGTTTTTATTGAGTGTCTGATCTGTTTCTGTGCTCCAGAGGAAAGAGTTTGTTGGGTGATTCCCGTGTCCGTTTTCCCGTGCACGTGGAGTTTGTGTTTGTATTTGATACGGAGGAAACGGGAATATCATCCCGACACTGAAGCCGCTTCGGTGCGCGTTGGCCATTGGCCGCTTTCTCGCGCTGTCGAGACCAGCTCGGGCCTAAACCCGATACCGGAGAAAAAGCCCGGATTAAATTACACACTTAACACGAAATAATTCACAACACACAGGTCGCTTTGCTGCCCGGTAATAAGATGGACTGTATTAGTTTGGAAAACAGTGGTGACCGCCTCTTGGATCATCTGCAGGCCTTAAAAATATATCATGAGTGTAACATTTAATTTATCAATGAATAAATGGGGACAAATTTAAACTCTTATTTTAAACTAAAGTATTTAAACTAAAGTACATACTTTACTAAAGTACTAGTTTACTAAAGTAAACAAAAGTACACACTCAGTGCTATCATACAAAAAATCTTTTAACCACAAATTAAGTTCTCTTTAGCAGCTTTACCAGCTAACAATTGTAGGTTATGAGAACGTTCTCCTAACGTTTAAGTAACAAAACCTTTTTAAAATGTTATTTTGAATGTTCTTAGGAACGTTCAAAACGTCCAGTTTTTTAGACGTTGTAATAAGGTTTTTGCGTGATTTGCGAGTTATTGCAAAAACGTTTTTTGAGAGAACTTTAAAGAACGTTAGAACACATTATGAGATTGTGTTTGCTAAGTAATCAGCTATTGTATGAATTGTCGTACTAAAAGAAAATAAATTAATGTTAAGTAATAATTTACCTCTACCAATAACCAATACGTTGGAGATACACTATGAGTTAGTGTAAGTGGTGTCATCCGTATTGGCTTTAATGTAACATGGGTTTAAAATTTTTAGTCATAAATATACAGGGGAAATAACATAACTGGATCGCACGTGGACGAAGCAAAACAACTTAAGCGATGTCATTCAACTTATAGGCGCCCTATAAATGGAATAATGAAGTCACCATAATGAATGCAATAAATCAAAGATATAAACTCGTTTGCTCCAATTGAAGCCCGTTGTTTCCAAACCAGCTGGTTTATTTATTAATAGGCTGTTGTTTGACAGTGGCGGGAGAGATTATGATTTAAAGGCAGGAAAACGCGTTCCTGCGCGTTGCGCTCGTGCCGCGCCTGTATCCAGTCGCGCGCAGAATGCTCCGCCGCTAAACGCCTCGCGTGCTTTCCGGACAATAGCGGTAAAACGCAATGACAGTCTGTTATTTTAAGACAACACCATCTAACCGAAGCGTTTACAGCCCGCCATAACATTTCCTCTACGAAGATGTTTTTTTGCATCTGTGTGCATGGCGTATTTTTTCCACCAAGCTTTTATAGAATAGATAGTTATTAACGTAACATTACAACAAACCCATAATATGCAATTCTGAGGATAGAAAATATCGTTAGACTGGCATAAAAACAATGGTAGACTAGGAGGTGTCCTAACTAATACAGTAAAACAAACCTGTCTGGGTGCTGTGAGGTAAACTGTGCCTGCGTGTGCATGTGCGTGCGCGTGCATGTGTGCGCGCGTGCGTGTGAGGACAGCAGGCTCAGAGGGCACTGAGTGATAACAGTAAAAATCAATGCTGCTCGTCTCATTCCCTGCCTGAGCATTAAAGTCTAGAATTTCAGAACAGCTTCAGCAAGCAAATGAAAAATTCAAATGATCTGCTCTTTAAACTGTGCCCTTCAACTCTCTCTCTCTCTCTTTCTCTCTCTCTCTCTCTCTCTCTCTTTCTCTCTCTCTCTCTCTTTCTCTCTCTCTCTCTCTCTCTCTCTCTCATAATACATCTTATAGACTTCCTTTGTTTTCATACCAGGTTAATGATGTTCTATCCCTTAACCATCTCTTAAACCTCAATCAAACCTGCAACATCATTAGATTGGGAGTAAAACATGGTTTGGCTGAATTAAAGCGCCTTGGATTTGTTTTTTGACATGTTTCACTATATTTTGACATATTTACAAAAAATGTGGCCCTCGCAATAGAGCCAAACCTGTACACACACACACACACACAAAGGCTTGTATGCATATCCATGTTGGGACTTCCCGTTCTCATCCATTGTTCTTAGTATAAGGTAATTGTAACTGATATTTCACAAGACACCTCAACAATGCAGCTTTTGGCATTTTTAGATTCCAAGCCAGACTTTATTTGGCCCATTTCTGCCTTATCTGATGCCTCCAAATGACTTTCGCCAGTGTAATCTAATGTTGTCATGGTGATTCAGTTGTATTAAATCATTTGTTTGACTTGAATAAAACTTGTTTAAAATTTTCACATGAAGCACTTCTTTGAGGTTATACCCAGCAAAACATTTTCACAGTGTAGACAGCGGAGACATTTAGAGAAATTTCATCTCTCCACACTCTCAAACACGCATTTAATGTTTAATGAAATGCAACCATTACAGACAGATTTGTGAACCACAGGTCTGGTACCTGCTGCAGGACAGAGAATAAAGCCTTTCTCCTCATCCTAATGCTCTCGGAGCCTTTCAGAGACTTTTTGAATAAGACTGCTTTTCATTACAGAGGTCTCTGGAGATTTCAAAGCAATTTACAGAAGTTTTAAGCTTTTAAATGACATTAGAAGGACGGGGAAGAGAGAAAGATTCGCATGGAGAGTGGGGGCTGGTTTTCAGAGTCACAAACACAGTCCAAAATTAAGTTTTTACCGCAAACAGCAAATTAATTGAGAACCTTTACCTGCAAAAATATTTCATACTAGCCATGAAACTATATTTTGCATCATTTAATCAAAAACAAAACAATTTTCACTAGCATTTGAAGCTTGGAGTTTGAATTTTGATTTTGAAGCAGAGCCAAAATTATGGTTAGATGCTGCCATGCAGCACTATGACCCGAACAGTTTGTGTGTTACATTGATGACAACCCAGCTAAGGTTGTAAGAACATTTCTATAACGTTTCTATTGAGTAATCACAATGTTAAAATGTTATTTTGAACGTTCTAGGAAACATGCAGTTTTTTAAACGTTGCTTGGTTGTAAGAATGTTATTCAAACATTTTAATTCTCTAAAATGTTCCACTAACAACCTAAAAATAATGTTTTTGATATATGATATATAACACCATACTTTCCACTAATGTTACAGCTTGAATGTTTTTTGAGAGAACTTTTAGAGAATGTTAGCCAATGTTTTGAGAATGTTCCGTTAGCTGTGATTTCTGCCTATTGTTTGCTGTTAACTTCTGTAAATTATATTTGCTTCAGCTTATCTGTCTATGATACAGTGAAGTTAACAGACTTCTTCCCCTCCCCTCCCACACACACACACACACACACACACACACAAAATGAGACAGAGACAAAGCAAAGAGAGAGAGAGGCAGATTTCTTTGTGTTATGTTTCATGATTTTTTAAAGCATCCTTTATTTGCAGGTGTCTGGACTCTGGACTTGAGAGAAGTGGACATACAACTGATGGAGAATTCACAGGAGCTAAATGAACAGATCGTAAGTGCACTACACACACACACACACACACACACACAGTTTTATGTTTTACAAAACTGTGTCTGTACTGCATCTGACAAGATGAGCTAAGCTTTGTAAATTTAGCATTAGTCCACTAATGGTTCGATGCTGTTCATAGTTGTGTATTTAAAACATTTACATGTCAGCTGTTTCTCTATACTGTGCCATAATTGAAATGTTTGATCACATGATCTGTAAGTGTTAGTGTGTGTATATGAGTGTGGAAAGGCCACCCAGGTGTGTTCTGAGCAGTGTTAGGTCTGTAATACACAACAGATGTGAGCTGAAGTGTGGAGCACAGTAGCCATATGGCCAATATGTGTCTGAGTAGTGTCCCCCACACACACACACACACACACGTGTGCGTGCATAAAAACACAGTACAATACATACTGCACAATATTGAAACAATTTCAGCCTCTGTTCCCACAGCGTCTGTTTGTCTGTTAGCAGACAATTAATTTACTTTTTTTATACGAAAACTTTATTTTTCTTTCCAAGCCCCTGGAAAAATATGTCATAAACGTTCATCTATTATGTTTAGATTTCATTTTACCTTCGATTAATGATCGTAACAGACCTGCGTTTGCGTTGCCACATTGACATATCGGAATTGTGCTGGTTTTCCTTTTCCTACAGACATGCGTTTTTATCCCAGCGCTCAGGAAAAGACACAGCCGTCCGTAAGACACTGATCAGGAGGGTGTCTGGGGTAAAGGAGGGAGGGTGGAGATTGGGGTGTGGGTGGAGGGGGTATTTTGTGACTCAGGGGATCGGTGCTTTTGGTTCTGGAGGAAAAATTACAGAGGAGTAAAATGAAAAGGGGGGTCTAACTGCAGACTTTTCCTTTGGTGAAGTCTCTGTGTCCCAGAGCCCCAAAGCAGAGACCACAGACAGAGAGAGAGAGGATTCAGGTTACACACACTCTCACACACACACACACACACACACACAAAGAGAAAGAGGGTAAGAAACAAGGACACTGCAGTCATGTATTTATGCCTTCCTGAGGCAGCATATAATGAGCAAAAAGTGTAATGAAATTATGATTAATAGAACATTAAATAATTATTTTATCTTTCTGCACAAAATACACGGACAGCCACCATTCTTGCAGTTAATAATGCACCATTATTGTAGTTAATAATGCACCATTATTACAGTTAATAATGCACTATTATTGCAGTTAATAATGCACCATTATTACAGTTAATAATGCACCATTATTGCAGTTAAACTTGTGTTAATCGGCATCTGCTGAATTTCATTACATTTACATTTATGTATTTGGCATTAGCATGTGTGTTCCCTGGGAATCGAACCCACAACCTTTGCGCTGCTAACACAATGCTTGACTAACAATATATGGTATAGAAAGTGTTTTCTCCCTTTTAACAATCAAGCTTTTTAATATTCTTGCTGTGCACGTTTATGTAGTTCATTGTGTTTTTTAAATTTCCATTTAACATGGTCACAACCTTATAACAACAGCCCTGCAGCCCAGTTTGGGGTCGTGACCCATCAGTAAAGCATCACTTCTCTGCTGTGAAAAGTCTTCCACTTAATTGCAAACCAATAGTTCAATCCTTTTCATCTCACTAAACTGTTTTTTAAATCCTCTCGACAGTTATCTGAACTTTACACTTGTTGCTTGTCTCTTGGGCTGTAAGTGGACTCACGTTACTTGAGTTACCAATTTTAATTCATTGTTTTTGCCATGTGTAGAGGATACACAAAAACGTTCTTCTAACCTTTATAGAATGTTCTGAGAATGTTTCCTGTTGGCTGGGAATTGAGATTGAATGAAAGCTCATGACCTGTTATCCAGCCCTAAGATGTGAAGTATTACAAAACTAGCTTTGTGTAATGTGACGGTTCTTTTGGGTCGAGACTTGGTTGACAGCTTTGGTCCAGACTGAGCACATTATTTAACAAGCACAGCGACATCTGGGAAGCAATTCATCATTTAATTAAATGCTCCTGAAACCCGGCCTTCCCTTAATGAGATTAATTTAAATAATTAACGACAAGCTGACACAAGCACAAGGACTCATGAATAATTAATCAGCATTTTTTTCGGCTGCAATCAGAGGGGATGGGAACACTTTAATGCTAGAGTGCTTTTTTATATAACGTTTCAGCCGGTTTCTTAAGACGAGAGCACATGTACACAGAATAAACGCTGCTTGTTGAACAACGACGGGTGAATCGGTGAGGCAGCGCAGCAAGGAGAGCGTCGCACACGAGAACCGGCTCATACACACACTCATTCAAAGCTGTGAAGGTGTGTCTGGTGTCCAGTTTCCCTCTGACCTCTTTCTATTGGTGGAATGAACCATTCTAACTTCATACACTTGGTTGGCATGGAAACAGAGCGGTCTAACACGTGAACCGAACACTGATAGCAGATCAGTTTAGATCAGCGAATTTGCGCTATATAATCACATGAATGTGTTAACTAGAATATTCCACAAGCCCGATCTTGTGGAAACAGCATGATTATATCAGTTTACAACTGTGCATTTGAAAAGACGCTGAATGGTTTGTTCAGACGCACAGGTTTTGTGTGTGTGTGTGTGTGCGCTTGTTCTAATTTTAGTTTCAATTTCTTATTTTCAATGTCCTTGGGATGTTTTCATCTTCCCAGAACAATATAACAACATAAGCCACTGTCACCTGATCGGAAGACCCTGAAAAACACCAGAGTTGGTGTGTGTGTGCGCTTACCCACAATCCTTTGCCCTGTCACATACTCTCTGTTCTATTTCCTTTTTCTTTCTCTCTCTTCCTCTCTTTTTGCGTCCCCCTACCTTTAGAGAAGAGTGTTTTAGGGAGGGGACACATCAGATAATCTTACACCTCCCAGGGGCATATGCTGAAATGTGTGTGTGTGTGTGTGTGTGTGTTGAGGGGTGGGGGGGCCGCAGGTAACAATGTATTTTACATGAAAGGAAGAGTATAACGTTACAGCGCTGATAACCATAATACTGAAAGCACAGAAAAAAACATGAAAAAGGGGACTGTTTTCTATGTGTGTGTGTAGCTATGCCTCCGTGCCCATACGTCTCTGAATGTGTTTGTCAGGAGCTGCAAACAGGCTGAAATAAGACGTTTGTTTATATGTGATCTTTGTCAGTTGTTTTTTAGAACCATCTGCCAAACAGTGACTAATTTCACCTCATAAAATGAATAAACAGCTCACAGTTGTTCATGGAATTAAAATAAATGAGGACTGGAATTCAGAAAAGCATCAAAAAGTGATTCATTTACATTTATTCGTTTAGCAGATGTTTTTATCCAAATCAACTTAGAAAGAGAGAGAGCATTTAACATTTTTCCAGAAGAGACAACAAACCTCGTCTTCAAAGCTACATTTACAAGAAGAAACGGTTCTGATGCTAGAGACAGATGAACAGTAGAAGAATGTTTTTACAGCGTTAAGTAAAGATAAACACGGGAACATTGGGCATTAGTCAGTTGTGTGATTCTTTCAAGTATTGTGTTATATTCCAACTTTTCTAAAGCCAAATGATGAAAACAAATCTTTCTTTCTATCTCTCTCTCTCTTCAGATTAACATGAGTTTGAGTAAATGATGACAGAATTCCTGGATTAGAGATTAGATCCCGTCTTTTCAGCACGTTCATGTCTCATCGTGAGCTGGAACCCGCTGAGCTGTTTTCAGACAGTATATTATCTTCTGTAAGAGCACAAATGCTGCTGGACAGTTACAGTCATACTGTCAAAGAGAGATTTACAGGAGGCTTAGAGCCCCGTACAATCTGACCTGTATCACCCTGAATGTGTCAGGCTAATTTGAGGAGACCATACTGGGTGTGTCTCGTCTCAGGCCACATAAAAACCCAGAAACCAAAGGATTAACTACAAACGCAAACTTTTTTTTATTAGGAACTCTAATGCTGATTTGTTCAGTCACAAAGAACATGTGCACAGTGTACGTGTGTTTCATTAATGTTGTTCAGTGACAGCTCCACACACTCTCCAAACATTCAGAAGCACACGCTACATCTGACACACACATGTAAACGTGCACACGCTCGCTCAGGTCCACACGCCTGTTTTCAATTAAGACTCCAGATGACTGTGAACAGTGTCAGATGGGAGGGGTGACCTGTGTAAATTGATTGTGAGAAGTTTATGGACTTTTAAAATTGTGGCACTCTTTGATCCTTCTGTTTGTTCTACACTGTTTACATAATTCAGCAGCAACAAAGAGAGAGAGAGAGAGAGAG
>JAZGTK010005844.1:0-21740 GCA_036877625.1 Ambastaia sidthimunki
TCTTTCATTCTCTTACATTGCGTAATGTTCAGGTATTTGTATTGTGTATATTTTGTGTATGCATTTTTTGTGTATTTTATATATGTCCCATCAGATGTTATTTTTCTATGTGCCATCTCCATGTAAGCTGGAACGGTACTTCTTGCCTAATATGATACCTGTCATGTTAACTGACTACATGTTGCATAGCCTCAGAAATAAATACTGTTTTAGTTGGCAGTCCGAATACATTACCCTCTCATAGACCACTGAGAGAGGTACAAGCCTTCGCACATAATGACAGGTATTTCTAATGCACATTCATTTATTCTAATGGTCCTAATGTGTTTTAGTTTAAATCGGTTCAGTCGATTTTGTTCATAAACAACTATGAACCTTTTAATTTTATTATTTTTTTTATTTTATTTTTTATTAATATACACCTTGCACATACCATTTGCAATAATACCATGTATGTGTTGAATATGTCTGATAATCTTTCTGTTTTCTGTGTTTTTTTTAATATATCTCAGTATTGTGTGTAAAGCTGCTTTGAAGCAATGTAACATTGTAAAAAGCTCTATATAAAAAAAAATTTAACTGAACTCTAAATTGTAATTGGACTTGTTTCTTGCATATATTGTTGCACAGTAATGTGTTTGAGTCTTGTGTGCAGTCAACAGAAATGAAGACACCTCAGAACTCCAAAGCTGCAGTAACCAAAAACCCAAACTAACCTAAAACTTTCTGCAATTCTGCAAGCACTACAGAAAACCTGTTCTAGCTATTGTGTCATTAAACAGTAGTGTATATCTCCACACAGATGCCTGTCTTACCCTTGGGTTTCATTCCATGTCTCACTCTTTCCTGCCAGACCACAGAGAAAAGATTGTTTTACATTCTGCCAGCCCTACCAAATACACACACACACACACGATTGTGCACACTGAAGAAGTATCTGACTGAAATGTGCACTAGTATCTCAGAGCTCAGAAATAGATAGCGTGTTTATTAGAATATGCTTCAGTGGTCAGTGTTCAGCCTTAGTTTAAAGCGTCTGAGAAGATATTTCTGTCCAGCTCTGTACACACACACGCACGCACGCACGCACGCACGCACGCACGCACGCACGCACGCACGCACGCACGCACGCACGCACGCACGCACGCACGCACACACACACACACACACACCAAATATTTTGTCTGGAGGTGAATGTGATTTGCGAAGTTTGCTTTTCAATAGTTTTTGCTTTACAACCCAGATTTCTACATTAGACATCTAGTGGTGACCCAACATATTACCAGAACTGTTTATTGTACAAGAGTAACAAAAATATCTTCTGTATGAAAGATAAAAACATTTCATATTCTTTATATTACCACAAACTGCATAAACACATTTTTACACAATTTTTGAGGTAACAAAATGTTTAAACCAAACAATTTATTCCTAATTCTGGGAGATAATCCTGCAAACATTAATAGTGTGTGACTTTCTCTTTTAAAGCTGTAACATACAAAAATGTTTGTGGTTGACTGTTACAAGATTAAAAAACTGTAAAACTAGTCATAAGCAAACAGCCTGAAGCATTATTTTTAACAAAGTGCAGGGACAGAGAATACGAGCAGGAAACTTCAGGATGTGTCATACTCTTCTGCTGTGGCTCATAATCTACAGTTCTTCCTGTGTAAACTACACAAGCCTGATACTATAAAAGCAGTTCTCACATGACACACACCATAGACAGCTGTTCAGACAGACAGAAAGAGAGAAAGAAAGCAGCTGGATCACTATGGTAACCCTGACTGCTGGGTCAATAGTCATAACTCCTCCTCCTCCTCTTGTTCCTGACCATGCACATTTAATTAACTGACTCTCTCACCATCTCCAAGGGAGTTACTGACTGAATCTGTGGTCAAATGTTGTGTTTATTGGCACACACCACTGGAAAACAAAAACACAGCCAAGCAGCTTTACAAGTGAAGGTGTACGTGTATCAGAGACATTCCTACACAATAGTAATAAAATAAACAGAAAAAGCTCTTAAAACAGCCTTTAGAAACAAAATCAGCTGTTTGTCAGTGTACAGTTGATTTTTTTTAATCTTGTGTGTCAAGTGTGGATCCCCTCATCCGTCCACCTGCAGCTGCCCCTCTTTTGTTTATAGAGTCGCTGGGATCCTCACTTTCATCGAACCTGCACCACGTGACTCAAACCCACCAGAGCTCTACACAGAACTGCTAAAAATAGAGCAGCCGGCCCTATCCAGCTTTTTTACATAACAGGTTGACACTGATTCAAACAGCTTTTGTCTAACCACTTACACATACACACAACAATCTAGATTTCCAGAGTTATGAATATATTAAACACAATCACTTTCCCTGCAGGCTGTAACAACCCGCCAACAGATGTTATTTTTATTAAATATTTAAAATATTTGGAGTAACACTCATCTTTGTCCACCAAACAGTGAAGGGTATTTTAAAATAATTTTTTAATTATAGAAATACAGTGCTAACAGATAAAAGGATGTGCAGGCTTCTGTCAGAACAAAACAGGCTGAGAACAGAACTTAAACCACTAAAATTACACACGTAACCCATAAAAAGGTGTTAAAGACATCGTTACAGCGATGCCATAGAGATGCCCTAAAGAACATTTTAGTCAAATGTTCTTAAAATAACTATTTCTTTCTCAACAACAGTGCAACAGAAAGGTTGTAATGTTGTGGATGCTAAAGGTACCTCATAAAATCACAGGCTAACAAAGAACATTTTAGGAATCTTTATTTTAAAAATATAACATCTGCACAATTTCGTGATGTCATAAGATGGCTCTAAAAAAATTTGATGGTACACTTTGTATCTCTTGGTTCTGTGCAACTGCAGTGTTGTCAAGAGCAGCAGCAAAAATAACAGTGAGCTCTTTGTTGTCCTGACTGTTATCAACTTAAAGCATCTGCATAATAAACTTCCTTCTGCAGATGACCGCAAAACAACACACACACACTCTGATAGTCACAAACATGTTTTCAGCATAAGGTAGCATATACAGCAACCCAAGACAAGCCTTTACTTAAAAAAACATTTTCACTTCTGCATTGATCCTGCAGGAAATAAACTTTTCAGGGATAGACACGATTACAGTTATTCAGCCTGATCAAGACATTAACACAGGTTAAGTCAGCACACTCTTTTCCTCTGAGGTCACCACAGATGTGCTGTTACTGTATAACATGAATCTGAGAGTTTAATTTATAAGGGACAAATATTGCCCCTGGTCACCTGTTTGTGCTTCATAAGCCACTCTGCTATATGGCACATTTGACTTTGTGCTCTCTGCATGTTCCAATGGCCCGAATGTGCAGCCAGATATAGAAAGATCAATTCAAACACAGACATATATTCCTGCCCTAAAAGAGAAAGACAGAGACACATTGATGAAGGACAAAATAAATGAGGGAAATGGCTTCAGAAAGTGAATTATTTGCAGAGGCCATGTTATTTAAATGCAAAAACAATGCAAAATGCAAACAATATGAGTGCACTGGCCATATAATAATGATTAAGGACGATAAATAATAGGCTTGTTTGCTTTTAAAAGGGAGGAGTAAACACTATTTCTGTTAAAAATTCTTTTTAAAAAAAAAAAACTGTATAAAAACTGTTTCCAGGTTTACCATTACTCTAGTATTAAACATGTTATCAAATCACAGATGACAAAATGCCAATGTAATATATGGCCTACTGTTCGTTGCATGTGCTGTGCCTGGTTTATACTTGAGGCGACCTCATGCGCGTGTTGGTGTGCTTGGTGAAAATTACATCATCGCAGGGTGGGTGGTCATACATGTCAAGTGTGCAAGACCCTGTTTCGCATGATGCCGCACATGCCGTTTTTTGTAACTTTGCGTGTGGCTCCACATCCACAAATAATAGGGTTTAAGGGGATTCTGGCTGAGCAGGCACGTCTGTGCAGCAGCTCTATGATCAATACAGTTGAAATAATTTATAGACTCCTTATCTGACTTATGGAAAGTTCACTAGTTAAAACATGAATTCCTTTACATAGAATTTAAAGATATTGGCTTATGTTTTGTCTAAATGTGGGTGTATCAAGTCTAAATGTGAATGTACCGCTGAATGGAGAATAAACCAAAACCTTAAGATTTCTGTTTTGTTTGTTTAATAACAATGAAATGCTAATGTTTAATGAAAAATATTTCAGAAATTGTTGTTTTATTTTCTTATTTATAAATTTAGTTCTAACATTACAAATGTGAGCACTGTCCCAGTAAACTGCTACTATTTCATGTTGGTTTTAGACACGTTGCCATCATTTCGAAGAACAGTATAACAGTGAGTGCTGTTGCAAAACCAAGCAAATGTATAAACAGGGCTTTAGGCTGGTAAGTTATATTTCTGCTGTTGTTTATGCTAGGGTTGTGAGCAAGTGATCAACTTGGGCCAAAATGACTAGATAAGTTTAGTTTCTTGCTCCATTTGCTCAAGTTAGTCTACTGGGCAATATTTTGTGAGAAAAAAAAATACTGGAATATTACTGTTTTTGTATTAAAATATTCCTGCTGTATTTTTGTAAAGCTACTTTGCTACAATATTCAATGTGAAAACGTTATAGAAAAAATCTAAATAAAATTAAACACAGATAAATGTATATTTATGGTTTTCCTGCCATAGCCAATAGCGAAATCAATCTCGCCAACTCTTTTTCAACTCTTTTCCTAAATCTCACCGTTACAACTTGAATGAATTGGGTGATTCTGTGGATCATAACACTGAGATGTGATTTTGTGATTTTACACTTTCACGTGCAGATGCTTTAGATGCGACTTAGGACAACTGATGTTCACTCAAAGGTGATGTATTATTTTGCACATAAAAATACTTTGTGCCAGTTGAATATGCAGCTATTAATAAACCATCTGTAGGTTGTTTTTTCTGTAAAGCACTGTGACTGCTTCAAACATTGCTGTGCTAGTTTGAGATAATGAGGCACAATCCTGGACAAAGATATTTGTTAACATTCTGCCTCCCGCCATTATTTTCTTATGTGCTCTTTAGCCAATGACCTGAGCTAAAAACATAATGTTACTTTTCACTCTAAAACCACAGTATAAGAGAACTTAAGAAAAATGTTTTTTGTCTCAAGGATGATGTAGTTACTTACATGGGCTGGCTGCCCATACTAACAAGCTAACCAGACCCCTAGATCTGAGCATCCAGACTAGCAAGACACGTTGCAAGCAATGGTAGATGAGAAATTATTTTATTTAATTATATGTTGTTGAAGCCTAATGTAGAAATCTCACACGTCATCCTTAAATATTTCAGGTATTTAAACAATTTTTTCATTACATTAACATGATTTTTTATGATTTTATTTGTTATTGTAACGGTTATTCTTTTGTCAGTTCCTATCTTTCAGAAAGTCTGAAAGATTAATGATTTTTTGGTAGATTATCACTAATGTCTGCACTATGAGGCATCATTTAAAAATAAAACTAATAATGAAGAGCGGAGTGTGACTGCTCCACATGTTTGTTCCATCATCTCACTACTCACACAAGTAAACGTTTTGTTATCTGAAACAGTCGATGGAAATGAGATATTGCACCTACTTGAGTGGACAAGATGGTGACGCTATGGGGGTCAACCGCTTCCTCTGGGGTATGAGATGATCCGAGTATAGTTGTGGAAATCAGATCAGCAGGGTGCGATCTAGGACGTCATCTCTGAGGATCCAGGAACGTTCTACAGGGCCGTAACCCACCCAATCCATTAGATACTCCAAATTACCAGCACATCGTCAGGAGTTCAGGATCTCCTGAGTGATAATAACTGATAGGACACAAAGTTAACCCTGGTGGACGATGGACAAAAAGTATCTTGGACTAATGTTTCTTGCAGGACATGGGCATGTCTCTAGTGGAGAACCAAACTTTTAGCCAACAATGTCAAGGATACAGGCATTACCTTCAGAAAATGGTAGATGGCACAGGCTCTTGGTAATGGCACAGTATGTGCACTCTTCTGACAAACCTTCTGGTGTCATTGGCTATGCTGGGCAACCAGAAACAGTCCTTAAGTAGTGAGAGGGTACAATTGGCCCCTGCGTGACCAGTGCTCAAAGTGTGAACAGAGTAAGAGAGTTACATTGTGCTCTTAGGACATATTGGATAAGGTTAACAAACACCTTGAAAGGTAAAACAGGTTTTGGGTCATCAGGGTTCTCAACTGGAGCATGAAGATAAGAGAGGGAACCAGCTTGCGCCAGAATAATAGGAGATGGTGAAATTAAAGCTTGTGAGGAAAAGTACCCATTTTGCTTGTGGGGTTGAGCTGTTTGGCTTCTCTTGATATTCCAGTTTTTGTAAACGGTGAGTATTGTGAATGAATGTTGTGTGCCCTCTACCCAATGCCTCCACTTCTCAAGTTCTTGATTGCCTACATCATAGTTTTGGTCTGCCATAGTGAGCTTAATGGAGAAATAGGCATGGATGGAGTTTGCTGGAGACTCCTTGCTGCTGAAACCAACTCCTGTGGTGGAAGCATCTGCCTCTTTGATGAAACAGTTGTTAGGGTCTAAGGGGATGAGGAGCAGTGTGCTGGTGAAGGCATCTTTGCCCAAGACTCCAGCTGCCACAGAGGCTTTTCAGAAGTTCAGAGACTTGGTCTTATTCTTGAGGAGCAAAGTCAGGGGGCAGGTTATAGAGCTGCAAATGAAAGACTGTAGAAGTTAGCAAAGCCAAGGAAGCGCTGGAGTTCGGGGGGAAAAGGATATCAGAATTTTACTGTGATTTTATTAAGGGCATGGTAGTCTATGCAGGGCTGCAAGCCTCCATCTTTTTTAGCCATGAAAAACAACTGTTTGAAACAGCAGGGGATGTTGATGGATATGTATCTTTGCCAAGGTGCTTCTTGCATGTACTCCTCCATGGCCTTTTGCTCTGGGATGGAGAGTGGGTAGATTTTACCATGGGATACTGGTTTACTCAGGATGACTTAAATGGCACACATGGAGCCTGTGATGGGGGCAGGTTTCCGGATATGAAATTGCCAGCTGACGGAGTCAAGGACAGCATTTGCCGGAAGTGATACATTAGGAATAATAGGATAAAGGAGGAGTTTGACTGATTAAAGAAGATAAAAAAAACTCACCACAGGATGTGGAGGATAGATGAGACATGTTGATAAAACATCCTCCAGCACCACAGTATAGGCAAAGACCCTGGGTCAGCCTTTTCTGCCGCTCAGAAAGATAGAGTCTGGAGTGATTAACTGCCTGTAGGTTGTGAGAAGCGAGCGCAGGGTTTCATCCACTAGAAGCTGCTAAGGTGCTAAACTTGAGTGCATAATCATGAATAGATAAAACAAAAGATATATAAGACATAATTGCTCACAAATTAACAAATCATCCAATGGTCTGCCAGAGACATCAAAGAAGTGGAGAAGGAAGTTGTTTTAAGAATGAGTTACTGGGCCATCCTGGTGTCAGATGGACTCAGCCCGACAGCAGGGAGATGATAAATGCGATCTTGGATCGCTTGATGGAGAAGCATTACTGCTGCATTTACAAGGTCAACAAACACTGCAGAATGAAACCATTGCAGTACTTCGCCAGGGTAGGGCACTGGATTGGTGATGGTGGTAGATGAAGTGGTAGCAAAGGAGGCGGATATGGAAATGAGTGTGCACAGCAGTGTATCCACAAGCTCCTGAATGGGGTTGGGGCTGCTCATGGGTCTGTATTACTGTCTTTTTCCGGTCTTCTGTTATAGTAAGCAGACTCAGACATAAAATGTAAATTGTTAAGGGTGAAGTTTACTGGCATACACATAGTTAAACAGGTCAGTGAATGAGAATTCGGAGCATTGATGATAAATTAATTGATTTAGCTGATATTCAATGTCCAGATCATGGAGCTCTTGAAATAGTGAGAGTGGAAAAGATGGCAACACACACTGGAAAAAAAAAAAACATGCGAGTAGTCCTTTTCTTAAAACAAGCCTGGACTGGTCTGGTGAGTTTAATCTGGTAAGGTGATGAGTGATTGCAGGTGTGTGTGATCAGTACTCAGGTGAGCTGGTGCATCATAATTGTCTGAGATAGGGACTTGGCTGATCAGTGGCTGGTGATTGATTGTGGAAAGAGCCTGACAGATCAATTACACATGGAGCTATCCAATTTTTTTGACACAAAAATATTTATTATGCTTTGCGTGTTTGTGAAGGAATGTTGCTTAAACCTTCCAGTTCTTAGCTTGGTGCTTTTTGTTAACCATTACCTGGACAGCTCTAAAATGGACAAGATATACAAGATAATCAGCACCTGGACTGATGATGTCAAATGTTGACATTTTTAATTATCTTGTTTTGTCTGACATGTAGACAAAAGGATCAGAACAATTATAAATGTGCTGGTTTTGTTACAAAAATAACAGTAGTGATGAGACCGGAATGTTCCTGCAAAGCTGGCCCAGGTAGATTGTGAGGCCATGTTGCTGCTGTATTGGTAAAGGTGGCTTTATTTTTTTATTGCAGCTACACTGCAAATGTGGCTAAACATAGAAATTACATGTTAATAGTGTATGTGCTGCGTGATTTTTTGATTCTGTGAAAAAGTTTTTTTTAACAGTTTAAAACAGTACGATTGTAATATTCAACCAAATTGATAAAATTTTACTTTAAGGCCTGAGAAAATGTTTCAAGTGTTAATGCTGATGTACTATGCAATAGCTTTAATAATGTAAAAAATATGTTCTTGTTATTTAAAAGGTGCCAAATGCAGTGGCATGACAAGGCTATCTTTACATGGCATTTTTGTCCACTTTTCTTGTTGACTTGGTCATAACACTCTCATTTAAGTATTTTTAAGCTTTTTGTTTTGACAGACTTTTACAGCACAAATTTTCCAGGTCTATTAGCCATTCCCTATAATCAGTAACCTTCTAGCTGATAACAAAAACCAAACGTAAGTGCGGAGAATCCTACAGGAAGTCACTTGCTGTAATGGCACCCTCTGTGGAAAAGTGAGGAGAAACCTTTCTATGCTTAATGCAAACACCCAGTGTGTGTGTACAGATGTGTGTATTACCTCTATAATGGGATACTGAATAATGTCACATCCCACTCTGAGGTCACAATGTACACACAATGCTGCCCTGTCATAGATTTGGAAAAAACAGTCTGTACAGCACACATTTCATGGCCAGTGTGTATGTGTGTGAACTTTATAGCAGTTTATAGAAGCTGTCTGGTAGAAAACTGTGAATAAAAGTAAGGCACATCACAGCCATTTTTAAATGATCATTTTACCAAATTATTGTAGCCATCAAAGTTTCCTCAAAGGAAACAAACTTAGAAACAAACAAACAGCTAAATAAACACGCACACACACCAGCCTTTTGGACAGACACAAGTGAGACAAACACACTCTAACTTAAATGTGTGATATGAATATACTGTGCTCTTCAACGGCTTTTGAGACAGTAGTCATATTAAAGTAAAGTGATGCGATTGCCAAATATGGTAACCCATTCTCAGAATATGACCTTTCCATTTAACACATCCAATAAGTAGTGAACAAAGACCACACCCAGAGCAGTGGGCAGCCATTCACTGCAGCACCCAGAGTGCAATTGGGTAAAATTAAATCTATACATTTTTCATGGTACTGTTAGCAAGGAACAGCGTCTAGTTTATTGCACTGCATAACAATTAATGTTTTCACTTTAATTTTGTAGAATTCCATTCACAATGTATCTGGTTACCATGAAAACACTTATCATGCCGGCACTCGCTGTGATGCTTCAGCCATCATATGGTAGAAATAGCTAAATAAAAATGTGTTCAACAAGCTGACAGAAGTCGATCCATTTCCGAAACTTTTAATGTAACTGTTGTGTTATTGTTGTCAATAACAATGTTTGTAGGGAGACTACCTTAGGTAAATGGTTGCACATTTTAGGAGGAGTTTCTTCACTCAATATAGTGTATTTAATAATACATATTGATGCATATTGTTCCTAAAGCAGTTTTACAGACACCCCCTCCATTAAAGGCTCACCATAGTTCAAAAATCAGCAGTTTGAAGTTGTTCTGAAGATGGCCACATAGAGAGAACCTTGTTATGATGTATACCAAAGTTAAGTAATATGCATATTAATGATAGATTATTATACTTATTTATCTCAGTATAAAGTTTAAAATGCAAAAACGTACAGTCAGAAAAAATACAAGGCACTAGATGAAGATTAAAATTGTGACTGGTGGGCTATAAATTAATGCATATTTAATTAATTATTTTTTTTTTTCCCTCTTTACTCTCTACCATTAAACATGTACTTTTATTGTCGCTTCTGTTTTGTCAAAGGTGGCAACACAACTCTTTTGAAATGTGTAGATGAATTAATAAACTCTATTCATTGTAGGTGTAGCCTGTAGGTAAAGGTTTGTGTGAATTTCCTGCATATGAGCAAGAAACTTGGAAATTAATTACAATTACAATTTCATGCCAAATATCAGGCCTGTACAGTAACATTTAAAGTACTGTAAACATGAACAAATAGTGTTTGGAATGATCACATCAACCTTTATTACCTATCCACAGCGGCCCTACAAAGCATTTGGACACTTTTACTCTTACTGTCCTTCAATTAAAATGCCAGATATTAACAGCAGAAGTAAACTGAGCGATATCCCAGATACTCACTACTGTGCACAGTCGATGAGCTGATACTCATTTGAGCGCTCAAAACAGGCCTTCACCCCCTCGTCATCCCAAAGATGCTTTGCATGCTCAAAAAAATCCTGTAACAAGAAAACAAACACATATGGTCAAAATGTATTTATTTGACATAAAAAATAAGGGGGTTTCTGGGAAACAAGGTTTTTTTTTAACACCTTTTACTCAGAAAATACACAGAGCTGTACAGTAATTAGGCCCCTGGTGAGGGTTCATCATATAATCACCACAATACAGCAAAACAAATGGATACAGAGATGCAAGATATGCATCACAGCCAATGAACAATACCACATGTTCTCTAAGACAACCCCACACAATATGCTGTCAAATCTGAATCTTCTCCATGACAACTGAACAACATCCTGCCACACAGCCTGACTCAACAAAAAAACCCAGCACGAAACAGTTTAAATATTAAATTTAAAAAAAATATATATATTTCTAGTCAAATCTAAGCATGTTAACGCAGAGTTTCCAAACCTTTTTCAAACCTGAAAAACACAGAAATATGCAACTGCAACCTTGTGTTTGTAAGGATGGTGTTCTCGTTACACATTTCTTCACAGTCAGATAGAACCAGATCCCTACAGAAAACTCGTGACAAACCGGGGTGCCCAGGGAGCAGGAACAAAAGATAAACATGAAAACAAACTGCACTGACTATTGGAGGCCTTTCATTTAGCACAGACATTTTCTACCTGCACCTTCATTAGTCAAAGAGGAAGCCAAAAGTGTCATTAGGAGAGAGTTAAGCGGGGCTCATGAGTCTCTTAAGAGTGTTCTAATGACAGCCTGAGCTCAGCAGAGTTTCCCAGATGCACTCCCGCTACTGTCACCACTGAGTGCTATTCAAACGCCCTGGGACTTACATACACACATATACAAGTGTATTTTAATTCCTAAAATGTAACTTATTTCAAATCAAAATGTATGCTTTACATTGAACAAATACTTTGTCTTTTGTGCATACAGAGTTTAAAAGTAGCAGAACATTTTAAATGGTTGATCACAAAGACAAACAACCATAAAGATGTATTCACTCACCACCTTTCTAGTTGAACCTGTTCAATTGCTTATGAACAAATATCTATTCAAATATGTAGTAGCAACGGATGGGGCAGAAAAGTGATTCAATTAACTATAAACGTGATAGGGTTATTGGTGCCAGACGGGCCACTTTAATAATTCAGACACAGTTGATCTTTACACAGAATAATCAAAAACGAAACAAATTGAGTGTGTGGCAGTTTTCTGGGTAAAAATGTCTCGCATAGAGCAGAGAGAGCAGAGTGATCAGACAGGTTCAGTGGGATAGACAGGAAACAGTAAGTCAAATAATCTTTGTTACAATCAAGGTATTTTTAAGAACATCTCTGAACACACAGCAGACAGGCTAAAGAAGATCACACCGGATGCCTTTTTTTGTCTGCTAAGAACATAAAAGTGAGGCTACAATGGGCACAGACTCAACAAAACTGGACAGTACGAGATTGGACTGGTTGCATGTCAATTATTGCTGCACCATTTAGACAGCAGGGTCAGAATTTGCTATAAAAACTTAAATCCATCCTGATCCTTGTAACACTGGTTCAGACTGGTGGTGGTATACTGATTGTTTCTGGTACACCCTGCAGCCTTGGTCTGATTTCACACTCCCTTGATTCCGTTGATTCTTCCGTTTGTGTCCATCTTACATCACCAATGCACATGGCGAACACAATGCAAATTTTGGTGTTATGCACAGGAGGGTGAAAGACAACTGCATTTATGTGCACTGCATGGCGTAATTCACTGTTGTAAGAAACACCCTTTTAGGGTACTTTATTTCATGAATGAGTGCACACCCAAGTCCCAGATATTTTCATATTCCTATTAGCGTGACCACCTCCTACAGGGTTCAACACACAGGTACGTTCACAGGTCTGCATGACAGCGAATCGTGCCCTGTTTTAAACTAAACTGCCAGTGTAAAAGCACACTTACATTTATGCATCTGACAGACACGTAAAAGTATGTTCATTCTATTATCAGTATGTCAGTTCTCTGGGACCGAACCCATAACCTTTGCACTGCTAGCGCAATGCTCTACAGGATATTCCTGTAGCTTAAGTAGACATCAATTTGAAGAAGGTACCCATTCTCTAAAAGATATCATTCCATCACAATAATGCTTCATGTCACAAAGCTTAGATGATTTGGATGATTTTTTCTACCTTTATACATGAGCATTCACTGTACTTGGCCTCCACAAACACCAGATATCAATCCAACAAAGCACCTTTTGGGATATGGTTGAACATGAGATTTGCCCAACCAAGATCTTTGAGATCTAAGATCTATGGTGTTTCCAACACCATGTTAAGTCTATGTTACGAAGAATAAAGGCAATTAAGGGGTCCAACAAAGTACTAATAAAGTGTAACTAAAATTGTGTTTGGTGAGTTACTATAAACTATTTACTATACTACAAGCTATATTTACTATAAACTATATTTGCTTCAGTGTATGCACTGAAGTGTATGTAAATGAGAAATAAAATCAAACCTGTTCGCCCATATTTAAAAACACATATACAGATAAACGCATAAACTTTTATTTTATTATTATTGACCTAGAGAGTCCAGAGAATTGTACTGCACTGGCTTTGAGCTCGAGTAAAAACCCAGGACTGTAGTTTTTAAAAACTAGATTTTTAAAATCTTTAAATATTTAAATACTTATAATGAAATAATTATTAACAATCTAGTTCCAATACTTGTTAGGTTCCAATATGTTGAAAAACTTGAGACTAGTTTGCAGAAGATATGAGGCACTTCCTGTTCCATTTATTGACATAAATTGCTTGTCTTGCCATGGCAACACCGTTCGAGATATCAACAATCTGTTCATAATTTAGCATCTTCAATATCTCCTCTTTATCCTGACCAAGACTGAAGCAACTTGAATAATTGTAGGAGGACTCTTTTAAATTCTCTTTTAAGTGACACATTGTTCTGCCAGTTGGTGGTGCTATGACTGTGACTCACAATAGTAACCTAGATGTTATCAGTCCCTAGGACCAAACATACAGCTCAAGTTTGAATAAAATGCTCAATGCACACAGAAGATATGAGCTACTTCCTGTTTCCGTTTTTTGCCATACATTTTTTCCCTTGCTGTGGCAACATCGTTCAAGATATCAAAAATCCCTTCACAATTTGGCATCGTCAATGTCTTGGCATAATATTTGACAAATTTGGTGACAATCCCATAAATTCCCTAGGCTTCAGTGCCTGTAACTGACAAAAAAAATCCACAAACAATCCAAAATGGTCGACTTTCTGTTGGGTTTGGCTAATGAATGTAATTTGGAAAGTTGTCAGGCTTGATGACAACAACACATGTACCAAGTCTGGTGACCGTAGGCGAAACTAACTCCATCACTTTAGTCTAAAGGGGAGCTACAGAGCCTTTGCACATGCCTAATGGTCTAAATGACTGATATGTGTGCCAAGTTTGAAAAGTTTTTAAGCATGTTAAGGGGCCCAAAACCCCAAAAAAGCTTAAGAGTTACGAATTGTAGCTTTAACATGCCAGAGGAGAACTGGCCCACTCAGTTGTCACAAATTGTAGCTTTAACATGCCAAAAGAAAACTCGCCCACTCGGTTGAGCCTCATTTTATCCATTTAGTTTTTTCTATACATCTATACATCATTGGAGGTCATCCTGATGGTTTGCTTATTTAGAGACATTTAGCTTAATTTAGGGTTTTGTTACTGTTAATATTGATTTTATTGTAATGATTTCCCTTTCTCCCTATAACTCATGTTTATTTGTGTCTGGGCAGATCTGGCACCAAATAAAAGGATCAAGGAATGTTATAAACATGTGCGTTTCACAGCTATATTACTCTACTTATAAAACACATATTTCCAATGTTATAATCTGACTGGATGAGGCATGTTCAAAGCTGATATGAAATGCTGATAAAAGCACACCTTGTTATATTCTATAACAGTTTGTTTATAAACCATAAACAGTCTATGATTAGACTGATAAGGTATTGCTGCCTTCAAGTCCTCATGGGAAGTTCCAAAATACTTATGTTATGCTTTTAAGTAATTTTGATGAAAATTAAACTGACAAAATTGGCTCTTCTTTTACTACCTGACCAAGATGAGTCAGTTGTATTGACATTAGTGCAAAAAAGTAAGTAAAATGAAGTATAAAGTGTTTTATTGTGTTTAAGTGTGTAATGATGCATTATCTACAAATTTGATCATTTTTGTGCTGCTAAGGAGAATAAAGGGAAATGTAGTTTTGAATGACAGTATTTTGCCATTTATCATTGGCTATTTATTATCAGTTTATCAAGCTACCTGTATTTGAACTGTTATCTTTTGTATAGTTTCTGTTTTCCTTCATCTGTATTTAAAATCACAAACATTTTTATGGTTAAGAAGTTCAGCACTGTTTTAAGAGTCGTAAGTTTTCCCTTACACTAATAAACTTTAAAAACTGAGCATGCTTTCTGGCATATACATATGCCTTAACAGTCCATTTTATCTGCCCCATGCTCAGCCAGCATGTTTCCAAAAAAAAAAATCAATATACCGTTACATAAAGAACCCAATTAACAGAGAAAGCTAAGCAATGAGGCCCAAATACACATACAACATTGTATAAACTCATACATGCACTGTGAAAAGCCTGCATTTCCCAACAAAACTGGATTTACAACCATTTAAAAGCTAAACCTGCATCTGCATTAATATTACTACTGTTTACAGCATTCTTAGTTTACTGTATCAATTACATCATCAGGAGTCCAGCAACACTAAAGCAGAGAGCTGCATGTGTGTGCGTCCTCCATCAGCTGAACTCTGATCAAATCAGCCATATAAAACTCATTACAGCCCAACATTAGAACCCTAGCCATCTGCAACTCAATAGAAAGAGGTTTTAATTAGGTAACAGCAGCAAACACACACACGTGACTGAGCTTACTCCCCTGTAAAACTAGTTACCAAACAAAAACTATTTGGCCTCTGAAAGAAGCATCTATTTAGAAATCATCCCTAACCTCATGATTAGGGATAACACTCTAGCCTTCTGTACCTCAAATGATTAAAAAATATTGTTTACATATGTACCAACAATGTTTACAGTACATACAAATAATTCAAAATTCCAAAAGATTTTAAGAAATTAATTTTGCCTTGCAAGGTGAAATATTTGGGTCGGAAAAATTCTATACAATTTAATTTATTTATATTGTGCGTTTTATACAATTTTGCATTGTTGCAAAGCAGCTTTACAAAAACAAATGGAACTAGTTAAGACAAAAACAGTATAAAATAAGGCAAAAAAGTTTTTGTTTTTTTTCATAAGACGTACATTAGCACCGCTGTAAAAAGTGTCTCTATGATTGTAATTGTAGCGTTATATTTGTAGCAATATGTGGATATGTGATGCTTAAAAGGGGCATATTTAAAAGGTCAGATCCCATGGCTGGAATAGCATTAACTACGGCAGTAAACATTAATCTTTATTTTTTAGCCACCTAACAACGTTCAAAATACATCTCAATTACTTTGTATTAGGCATATATCATTAGAACAATTATTGCCAATATATCATGGATATTTGATAAACCGCTAAAAAGGTTCCTGAGTCAATGATTTGAGTCTAATAAAACTTTAATGTTTCTCTAAAGGATTGCATATAATAAATAACAACTGTATGTATGGGTTTACTTTCCGATCAAAATACTGTGCCCAGTTCATCTCTTTGTCTTAGCACTGTAACAGACAGAGGGATGCAGTTTCTTACCTCTGAGTAGTCAAAGTCTGAGAGTGGAGATATACTTTTAATGTACTCTGCTCTAAAATGGTTGGAAGGGTTGGCGAGAGACACAGGGGGTGTTAAGGTGCTCATGGCAGACACTATTGTCTGAAAAGAGAATCACATGAAAAACAGTGGGTTTAAGTAGGACAAAAGTGGAAAAAAGACAAAGCCAAGCAGTACTGCTTGACAGGATGCTGTCAGAGAATTTTTTTTGTCAAAATAACTTACCACAATGGCATCTTTTACATTTTTCCGGATATCCAAGATTTTCTGCTTCTTTTCTCTGAACAAAGTGGAGGAACAAATGTAAGTCATACAAATGTAAATAAGCACTCACATGCTTCAACAGAGCAACACAAATTATTGTGTTTTCCTCATTTCTGGGCAGTGTAGGTATGGGGTAGAATTAAGAGATGTACAATATGGCCGTGCAGAATAAGGCATTAATATGTGCTAATAAATAGCCAATATTCAAGCTAATAGGCAACTCGTTCAATTGGTCCCCATACTAAAGTGTTACTAGTTAAGTTATTATTTAACAGTTTGATCTGCTATGAAATGTAAATGATTAACTTCTGTAAATGAAAAGCCTCTTGTTTAGTTATATATGTTACACAAATGTTTTGCAGATCAGAAATTCTTACATATCTACTGCTAACACGTCTTAATAAACTTGTTGTAAATCAATTATTACATGTATCTTAGGCCTGCCTTTCAACACACACGGATAATGCTCAAAATCTAGCCAGTTACCTACCTAAATAATAACTTTGTGATCACAAGATACATTCTAAATATGCCTATGATGAACAAAAATGTTGCACATATCTACAATGTCCCCAATGCTGTTGGCAGGCCAAAAATAGTAACTACTTGTTAACCAGCAGTCATTTAGAAATCACATGGCTGCTGGTACGCGAAAATCCTGATTTCTGAATTTGCAGAAAAACACCATAAATATAAGTTAAAGACAGCAGCTATGCAATGATTACAGATACATGTAGAATGATTATTAGAGATAAAAATTAGAAGCGTCTTTCTTATTTGTTTCCTCACACATCGCTCAGCGAGTTTCAGTCTACTGAAGAAAGCTACGGTTTGTTTAAAAAGTCTCTAGATATTTTTGCTAATCGTTTTTTTTTTTTTTTCATAAAATGTCGGTAAGGGGGTCTGAAAAGTCGCTAAATCTGTTGGCAACACTGGGCACAGACATGAGGCCCTAAAATGCTCCACGCGCCCACGATGCCCAGAGATGATGTCTACCGATGCAGTTCACTCGCTTTTGCCACAGACGCAGAGGCGTACATCTACTTATACAAATCAGCCGAAAAAAAAACGATCAAATTTGGAACCATCATTATAAACACACTACAGGGCCCATCTTAATAAATAGCGATAACGAAACACACACTTACTCTGCGTTAAAGCCGTTGACGTGCAGGATTCTCATCTGTTTGACTATCGTGCTCTTCCCGGACTCTCCAGCACCTTTAAAATAAGAAAAAACAAGACGTCAAGATGTTCCTAATGTGAGCATGATTATGTCCACGGCTACGAAAAATGATCCGTCCAGGGAGCTATATCCACATCTCTCATCAGAGCACGTTGATGAACATGTATCAGATATGAACAGCTCCTGTCTTACCTAATAAGAGCAGGCGGTGCGTTGCTTTATACGCCTGTCTCTCTTTCTGCAACTGCTTCTCGATCTTTTTATTTGCCTCCCGTTGCGCCTTCTCGTCAATGCGCTGGTCTTCTGTCTTGCTGTTGCCCAAACAGCCCATATTTGTAGCCTCTCTCGTCAAATACACACTAAATAATAAAATAACAAATCGCTCCTGTAGTGACTTGTATAGGGCTGATAAATGGAGAAAAATACGTGCGCCACGAAAAACCATACACGAACTTAAAAGATTCAATCGGATATATTCATGATCAATGCATAAATCTCTGGCAGGCATTAAACGGCCGAGGCTTAGACCTCTCTCTCTTCTCTTCCCGCAGTTTTGCTGTAATGTGTGTTTGTGTTTGCGTGCCTTTAACTCAGCACTGCCTCTCTCTGCGCTTTACAGGAAGTGACACTCCACGCTCAACCTGCTGATCTCAGGTCAGTCACTCATATCCTCACATCATTTGGGTTTGAAGCTTTTATTATGTAATCACTTATCATTTTAAGTGACATTATTAAAGCAAAATCACTTAGCTGCTTCGTTCCACAGAATTTACAGCAAAACTATAAAACTGACTTGTTGTTGTTTATTTAATTACAGATAAATTCACTGCGGTCTTTGCTACAACAAAGCATCAAAACATTTCCATCATTATTGCAAAGTACAATTGATTTAGTTAGGTTGTTGACTCCTGGTCAAACTGGTTAAATTGGGCTTTTCAACATCAAACCATTGGTTTGGCTGAAATAATCTGTAATTAATACACAGTATAAATTACATCATACAAAACACATGCAACATAAATATATTAGAATTATTTATTCTATTAGATTTTTTGTTAATTAACAATACTGTGTGCCCTATAAAACTGCCCACAATGTATGCTTGAACTTCCAGGTTGCTGCTAAAAGAGATTCCTGAAATTATTGATCCTCTCCATGGTATTATTAATTCACCATTGGTGCTGGGATATGTCACAAAAACCTACATACTGGCTGTTATCAGACGTCTTATTAAAAACCACAACGTGATCCCAGAGAACTAGTAAATTACAGACCAATCTCAAATTTACCTTCATTTTAAATATTCTTGATTTAGACCATATCACAGTACATAGACTGCTGTCATCATGGATTGTGGTTGCATCTATCTTCTAGTGCTACTCAATCTTAGTGTATCTATGTTGGTAAAAATGGAATTGTACTGCCATGGCTGAAATCATATTTATCTGAGCAATTCCAGTTGCCATAAGTAAAAAGGTGTCATATCGATCACAAGTTCAGTATGGAGTGCTGCAGGGCTCAGTGGTTGGGCCTTTTCACCCTGTGCTTTTTACTCTGTATATGCTACCCCTGGAAGCAATTATTAAGAGACATGGAGTTAGTTTTCATTGCTATGCTTGACGATACTCAGCTGTCTGTATGATTATTGTAAAACTTGCTCTTGATATTGACTAGCAACTTTCTTCTACTAAATTGTGACAAAAAACAAGTTTTAATTATTGGACCAAAATCTTTCACATGGTACAATGTGAAAACTAGAATACTGTCTTACTATTGCTGGATGCTTTGTAAAGCCTACTTCAGCATTCTAACCATTTTCGTAACCATAGCAATTCTTCCTTTGAAATCTTAATTTACAATAACACTGCATTTGTGAAACTGCATTTTTAAATATATACAGTATAAACTGCATCTTAGAACTGAACTGAAATTCATTGAAATTTAATTCATGCATTCATGAAATTTAATTCATGCATACACTGAAATTTAATTTATGCATTCATGACATCAGGACTTGATTATTGCATCATATTATGCCTTTCTGGGTGGCTATCCTGCAGGTTTAGTACAAAATCTCCAGCTTGATTCAAATGCAGACAGATGGGGCAGTTCTGGCCTACTGGTTAGTGAGTCGAGCTTGTAATCAGTAGGTTGCTGGTTCGATTCCAGTGCTGGCAGGTAGCAAGTGAAGTGCCCTTGAGCAAGGCACCTAACCCCTGATTGCTCCCCGGGTGCTGCAGTGATAGCTGCCCACTGCTCCGTGTGTGTGTGTGTGTGTGTGTGTTCATGACTTGCAGTGTGTGTTCACTCCTCACCAGGGATGGATTAAATGCAGAGGTCACATTTTGGGTATGGGTTACCCATATCTGGCAAAAACATGTCCATTTCACTTTCAGATTTCCAAAGAGAACAAACAAATTTAACCATATTAGTTCTGTCAACAGTGCACTGGCTGTATGTCAAGCATTGTATAAACTTTAAAATTCTGATGATTACATACAAATCCCTAAATGGTATAGCTCCTCAGTACCTAAGCGAGATCCTTTTATACTACAGTCACTTAAGTTCACTGCAATCTGAATTTAAAAATTATGCACAGGTGGTAGATCCTTATATATTTGGTGCCCAAACTTTATGTCAGTTTAAATCTAAATTAAGAACCCATCTCTTTAATCTAGCCTACACTTAAACCTATGCATTTAATACTCAAAGGGATTGTTAGGCTGCATTAATCAGGTAAACTAGAACAGGGGATACCTCCCATAAGAACATAGAAGCATAATCCAGACTTCATCTAGACTAGATGGTGGAGAGACAGGATGGGGTAACCCCTGAGACAAACCGACCCAGGTCCAGTTTAACCTCACACTTGTGCCATTTCAGGTCAGCTAGTTGACCATTCTTATGCCAATTTAAGAAGATTACATCCATATCCTAGATCACCCAAAACCAGTTGGATTGATGAATTTCTTTATTAAACTTTCTATTATCTACTTACCTACCTCCAGCTCAGTTAGATTTTACATTGTAGCTCCCTGCCTAATCACAGCAGTGTAATGTTGTAGCTGCAATTAGTAACATTATGCTTCTGTCACCATCTCTGTCACAACATCGGATTCAGCAGTTTTTAAATCAATTTAAAATTATAAATCAGTATTACCAGCTATTCAATTTTTATCCAAGATAGTCGAGAACTGCCATGTTCCAGGAGTACTGTGGGGAGACAAAAACACAGGTTTGACTCTGGATACATGAAAAACAGGGTGTACCCGACCAAGTCTATCAGGGAGCTTGACAGTCACCGAACTGAGCACCTTAGTGATCTGGTAAGGCCAAATGAACTAAGGAGCTAGTTTACAAAATGAGCTCCTAAGAGGCAAGTCCTTGGTGGATAGCCATACCCTCTGACTACAGATATAGGTGGGCTGCTTGGTGCGATGTCTATCAGCAGCTGCCTTAGTCCGTTCCGCGGTCTGGGCCAAGACCCTTTCAGTCCTTCTCCAGGTGCGGCAGCACCTCTGAACAAAAGGCAAGAGCGGATGGGAATGCCCCACCGCTCTGCCAGGGTGATGTCGATAAAGTTGCCCTCGGCTCCGGAGTCCACCAAGGCACGAGTAGTGGGTTGAGATGTTGAATTGAAATGGATAGTGGAGTTCAGATACATACATGTCGGGGGAAAAGGGAGTCGGCCCACCAGTACCCCCTGTGC
>JAZGTK010005845.1:0-21739 GCA_036877625.1 Ambastaia sidthimunki
TTTATTACAATCTTTGTTGCATCCATCAATATAATTCAGATTCTGATTGTATAAAGCTGAGAAAAATGTGGTCTGATTGATAATAGCTTTTATTCATCTAGAGCTGTCAGAATGTTTCAGTCGAAACGCTTGTTTCTTACATTTCTGTAACTTGTTTGGATAAGGCAATTCGTGCTACTGAGAGTTACAGAAGACAGGCAGGTGTATGGCTTTGAATTGCAAACCATATGACCTCCTTAAACACACGCTTATTTTCCAGTGACATAATTCCACCCGGGGATTTGTGTAGCATGTCTGAACCGAGTCTTTTCCTGTGCAGGCATGTGCTTCCACTCAGAATTAAATAATGCCATCATTAAAAGCTTCCCATTTCTCCAAATTTAAACTAAATCTGTGCGTTCACAGACAGGCCCTAAAGCTTTAGGTCAGCCTAAAAATTCCTGCGAAAAACTCTGAAGCGAAACATCTCTGCCGCATCTTTGTGTGTTTTTTATTTATTCTCTTTCAGATGTTTAAACTAATACTTTGTTTTTTCTTTCACAGACTGTTTACTTCCACTGACATCGAAGACGCCAAAGCATGTTTGACGAACCTCTGACCTCAATGGCCGAAGAACATTCAGCGATTGTTGAGAACTTGAGAACCCTAAGAGACTTGAGAACCCTAAAGAACGAAATGAAGTACAGAACCAAAGAACCTTTTCCATCTTCATACTTAGAGAAAAAAGTAGATGACGTCAATACTTTTAATCTTTTTCACAAGTTATTGTTAAATGTCGCCATTGTGATGACCATCTGAAACTATATTTTGTTTATGTTTTTAAACAGAAGAGTTTATATATATATATAAGAACAAAAAAAACTATTGTACATAGGCTACCTACTAGTATTGTTAGCTTTTTAAGGGACCAATGCAATTTAAAGCGATACTTTCTTGAACACGCTGCATGTTTCATGGCGTTTATTGATTTTTTTCCTATGCAACATTCTCAAATTCTGTCCAGTGTACATTTTACTTATTTATTAAAACATATTTTTGAACATTTAGGGTAAACGCGCGGATTTCTTTGTCCTCATCTGAATTCTTGAAGTGTTTGTGAGACTCACTCATGTTTTAATTTGTTTACCTGAGAATTTGAATTAAATTTAAAAGACGTGTATTCTGTAGTTATTCAGAGCAAAACAGTGAAAACTTGTTTCTCGGTTTAAAATCTACACACTCGCAAAACATTTATTTGCAACTCACTTCACCGTGTTTTTCTTCATATAATAGTCAAATGTCGGGGAATTAGTGTATGATCAAAACTTTTTTCTTCTGTTCAGTGTTTTATAAGAACTTCTGCATAACTACCATGTCAGAAACTATTTATTTGTGTTTCTGGGAAATAATCTTGTTTATTCTTTTACCGTTTAAAACACATATTGATGATATTATTAAGGCATTAGATAATAAATGCTGACTGATAAAATTGGTCTATGAGGTAACGTGCATGAACCGTATCAGAAAACATTGAGTTGTTTATGAATGAAAGTTCTTAAATATTCTCTTGTGGTGATGCGCAAACTCACAGAAAACTCACAGAAACTCTTAGTGAGAACCAGTCAGTTATCCCAGCTAACAATTTTAGGTTGCAAAAACGTTTCCCTAACGTTTCCATTCAGTAACAAAACGTTAAAATGTTGTTTGAAACTTCTAGGAACGTTGCATTTATTTTTAGACGTTGTATTAACTATATTGCTTGCTTTTATGAACGTCATTCAAACTCTGTAACGTTTTTTAAACGTTCCATTAACACCTTATGAATAACGTTTTTGAAGAACGTTTCTGCAAGAATGTTGTGATAACTTCCAACCTTTCAGAGAACGTTAGCCAATGTTCTGAGAAGGTTCCCTGTTAGCTGAGTAGACACACACCTTTCAGTTTTGCGCACCTGCGCACTATACAAGCGCAACTCTCTCCAGACGCGCTTTTAACATCTGAACAGTTTCTCGACTTCAGTTTTTTAAGTTAACTGGAAATGTAACTGGCCTCTTAAACGCGGTAATGATCGTGTGATGTGCAGCGTTTACTAAACAAACTTTGCGCATCTTAAAACATTTGAGGGATAAATCTCATGCGTCTGTCTGACCTCAATAAACAGTCTGAAATCCCCCCGACTCAAAACACAAATAAAAAAGTGATTTCCACATACAAATGCTAATGATCCTGGAGCAACATGGAAAATAAAAGTGGGGAAAATCAGTTTTGGAGTTTGTTTTCATGGTTTCGGGGAGAGCGCGTCTCCATCGGCAGCCTGTTTGATAACATCTCATTATTCGCGTCTTCAGAGCCGGAGCGCCTCGGGCTCCGGCGCGCTGCGAGCCGCAGATGTTTCCCGTAAAATCAGACGGAAAAAGCAACAAAATTTTAATTTGCAGTAAAAGTAAAGGTTTACGCTGCATGAAGGATTTCATGTTCAAACAAACGCCAAGCTTACATTACAGTGTGAGGTGAGCGCTGGCAAGACGCGCGGTTCCTTCTGCGCTAAACAGACACTCGTAGATTACCAGCCTATGGTGAAATCCTTCTACCTTTCTTCTATTAAACTATAAGTGAAAGAGCAAAAACGGAAATGTGTGTAACTGAAAGGCAAACAGGTTCAGGGAAGTATAAAAACATCACTTAATATAATGAATGTTTGCTTGGTAACCATAGACAGCCTGCAGTTAATGAAGTATAGTTGCTTCATGGAGGAAAAGAACACAATTATTATTTTTACATTTAACTGTTTGTTGATTTTATTAATCTCTTACCCCTTATATGTGGTAAAACCATTGTGATAAATTGCCTTTATTGTCTTTTGCTTTTAATAAAATAGTGTTAAAACAGTGGGCCATGTAAAACCCAGAACTTCAACACATTAGCCCTCATCTGTAAATAACAAATACAGTGTTTATCTTGTATTTGCTTATAAATAGAAAATAATTGGGTGCCTGTTTAAAAACAGACTGAAACAACATTTGGTTTATGTGCTGCTTAAATTTGACAAAATACAAGCCATTTGTTGTGAGTAAACATCAAACGTGGTTCCTAAAACTCAAAACGTACAGGGTCAATAGTGCTGCGTGATCTTTATAGGATGAAACATCTTTGGCAGTCTCATCGTAAGAAAAATGAAGATGAGTAGCATACAAACACTCACAGGAGGAAGAACGAAACTCACATGAGGGACATACTGGACTAAAACAGCTCCACGTGTACAATATACAAACCCGCAGGACAGAATTTGTGCTCAAGTGAAGATGACGTGGCCGTGCAACATATGTTTGGCCTTCGTTTGCATACAAATATCTGCGCTGAATCACCGACCGGGAGATCAAATGAGGACACAGTTGATGGACAGCGAATCCTGACACTGTTATAAGGAAGTCTGAGGCTGGCTGTCTACAGGGCAGGTGTAAGTTTTGCACAGGTGCAGTAAAAACGCTTCATCTGCAAACCACAGGTGGAGATTGCTTACATTTTGTGCAAACAATTTAAATAGCCAGGAAGGAACTGGGGTGGAAAGTGTTTCTGGAACTCTGCGGACCTCCAGATACATGGCAAAAAGAGAGGTAAGATCAGGGCTTCCAGGTGCCTGGAGAAACACCAGAGGTCCAGCAGAGATGATGAAGGAACAAGAACTCAGATGATCTCAGAAGACCCTAACAGATGATTCCTGGCCTCAAACCAAGCCTCTTCTATTCTCATCCATTTGTAATGTTGGTTTGACATTTAAAACCACACACTACACAGTTCTAATGTCTGCCTATCTGTCTGCGTGGCAACCACCTAGAAACCACTCAGAACACCCTAGCAGCCACCAAAACATCGTCACAAGCTCGAAAAACAGCTATGCTTGTTTTCACTGTGTAAAACACAGTGAAAACAGCTACGATTTTTAAAATTACTTTAACTTCCAGGCAGGGACAAACAAAAGTTGCTCAAACAAACTTATTTTGATGAGTTAATGTAAAAACATATGCTGTCATAACTAACGGATCACATCATTTTTACAGTTTAGCTTATTATTGTCTCTATTTCTTCATATTATTTTTTTCTCTTTTCCTACATGATACTTTGGCATGCAAATAACATATGAAATTCATTTGAATGTTTGACGTTTGAAGATGGAGTTACAGTTTTTTTTGCATGTTTTTGGGCTACCAGGCTAAATTCTGATCACTTAGAAAAGTAACAGCACATTTGTCCACAACTTGAGACATCTGACATGTTTATCATAAATGATGCAGAATAAGTCTAGCTCCAGGTGTAATACTTAGATCTTTCTGTTAAAACCCAAACCCAAAAGTTAAACTAGAGCAATAAATATAGTGATGCATTTATGACCAATTACCACTAATGATCAGTTTCAGATTAATTGAATTCACGATATTAACTCTTGTTGTGTTGTCAGAGGATGAAACGTTAGAATCAGGAGATTACAGAGCAGAGATGCTTAAAGATGGTAATGGGCTCCTTATGTGAAGGCCTCAGGGTAAAACATACACTCTCTTTACATGCTCACTCCAGCCGTGGGGAATTGCGGTGCAAGGGGGATGAAATTAAACTTGCTCCGAGGGCAAATCCCACCCCCTCCATTTTTGATCTGGTGGGGCAGGAAGAGGCTAAGGTCACCTGTGTAATTTGGACTAACACAACAGGCATAAATTGATGTGGCTTGAGTTTGTGTGTGCTCTTAAAATCTGTGTGAGCACCTAATGAGAAAAATATGGTCTGGGCCCTGAGAGCCACCTTTCCCCCTCTGTGTTTCTGTGACAGTAAACATTTGTGACAGTCCTGTCTTGACATGCAAAGTAAAATCAAACAGTGAGGTGCATTGTGTCAATACTGAAAATGATTCTGTAGGAAACATGAAGAGTGTGTGAACTTACCACATTTGGGGCCGTGTTGGTTTTTTGCTCCAGGGCAACACCTGGTGAGTCCTGCCATGCTGGATTACACTACCTGAGCGAATGCGGCGATGGGTCGGTACTCGATATGTTCTGTCTACAGCCTCTCAGGATGGGCACCAGACTTCAGCCTAAACACGGCAAAGACAAGCAAACACGACACAGCTCTCTAAACAGAACACACGAGTCTCAGACTGAAGACGACAGTCAACGCAGTCCGGGCGTTCAGTCTTTGAAAATATTTGAGCAGGAAAACACAACACATTAGGATAAGCATCAACATACTGACTTCAGACAAAACTATGACGTGGCTGCACAGATGATCAAATAAAGCAATAAGAAGCAGAAAGTTTTGCCTCATGGAGATTTAATAATAATAATAAATAATCATCATCATCTCCAGAACAAGCAATTTTAACAATTAGTTCAGAACATCTTTGAGTTGTTTATGGTTACCAAGCAACACAGTACAACATAACTCAATATGCATTAAACAGCACAAAATCAAAACTGCCTGATTATTTATTTAATGAACATTTCTAGTTATGCTGTCAAACATTTATGAGTGCATGTTATTTTTTTAACCTCCAGCAACCACCAACCAAGTTTTTCTTATAGTCAGAATACTCAGTTATATATTTAAAAAAATCTCAATTTGAAGATGCTATAGGAAACAGAGATGATACACACCCGCGGGGTGAACCGCAGGGCTTGTGTCACATCACTTCATTTCTGAAGGATAATCTGTAATTTGAGTCAGAGAAACAGCCGCTTTATCCGCCACCTCAGAGCCACAATTAAAAACTGCAGAAGGGAGCGAGTGATGCTGGTGAGGGCTGTAATGAAAGACTGAGTCTCATCAGATGAGGATGAGCAGACATGAAGGGTAGAAATAAAGTCACATTCACACAGAGATGAACTTTAATTTGTGTGACTGCAGGCAATTAAAAGAAGTGATGGGTCACGACCCCAGAATGAGTCACAGATCTGTTTTGATTGGGTCGTGCACAGAAGGGCAAAACAGTGTTAAATGCAAACAAATCATCTACCCTGCATCAAAAAAATCAACATGGTTTGCTGTTTACAATGTGGTTTGTTTTGTGAATTACTGCCCAATTAAATTTGAATACAGTACACAAGAAATTTCAAAACCAAACATATTTAGCATTTTGTTGGGTTCAGGGTGATATTTATACTTTTTAAAGACATTTTTGTTACTGTTAAATTTTCCAGTGTAAAATCTGGCTTAACTGAATAAACTGAACCACTTTATGTTTTCTGTGCCATGCTTGTGTTTTCAGAGATGGTTTTATTGTGTCAGTGGATGTCTGGTAAAGTGCCTCAACTGAGAAACAGCTCAAGGTCTTAAATCAAATATGTAGACTGCAGTGGATTGACCTGACTTCTGTCTGCAGAGCGAAGAGTTCAGTGACCTGGTCAACAACCAGCAGTCTTTAACCATTCACTAACCCTCACCTCAGCTTGACTCCCGACTGTGTGAACACATTCCTGAGGTTCACGTCACCTTTGTGCCCGTCATGTTGTTTAAAGACGATCTTTTGTCGACCTGCAAGACAGTAAATATTGTCTATCGCGTCTCCTTTCACACATGCGCTCCACGAGCGTGGCCGTTTGTTTGCTCAATCACGCCATTCCAGAGGAAAATTTTATTTCTCATCGGTTGCTCACGAGTTTTATTTAAGTATCAACATTGTCTCAGATGTTTCTCCTAAAATTGCTTAAGATAAATAAAAATAGAAACAAATAAGACTGTTAAAATTCATGCAAAAGTGTGGTGGTTAAAATTAATGTAGACTTTGGCTAAAATAATCTGGATTTGGGTAAAGTTGATGAAAAATGTTCATATGAAATCTTGAATAATATTGACTTTTGATTGCAGACTTAGCAACTCTGAGCTCAGGTTGAGACCTTTTCTTAAACTTTAATGAGACATTTGTGAGACTTCTGGGTCTTTCACTTGAAGAGACTTGAAGAGACACAAGAAGAGACTTAAGCAAACGCTTCCATTTGCTCTCCATTTAGGAGAAATAACTGAGATATTAAAGAGATCCCGTTTGTGATTTTTGTTACTATGGGATGCTGCCGGACGGCCAGATTAACAAACATGCTGGTATGGATGGTTTGCATATTTTCATCTTTATAACCCAAACAGCCAGTTTAACAGCATTCGTGAACAGAGATGAATTAGCTGTACTATCCATTGCTTAGCAACCACACTGGCTCTTTTTTAACCCTGTATATTTTGACAGATATTTGACACTTGTCTTCTGTAAATCAGCTGGTAATCTGTGGTGATGACTGTAAACTCTCCTCGCTGTTGCCCTCCCCTGGATAAAGGGGGCAGTGCTCTCTGAGAGCCACAGTATGTAGATACACAAACACTGACTCTTTGACAAGACCCTTGTCTAAAATCAGAAAAACATGGCAGTACAGGACAGCTGTATTAGTGTAGAGACACGTCTGCCAATGCCACCTGCCAACAAATGAAAGTATTTCAATGAATAAATACAACATTAATTATAATATTTAAAAAATATATAAAAATATATTTTAATACATATACACATATATAAGTGTTTGTCTATATATATTTATATATATACATACAAACACACATGAATACATATTCTGATCTAGTCTGACACTGGAGCTCTTGTGTTGATAAAGCACAGCTCTTAAACACTGTGGCAGATCTAAGTGTGGCTGCTTTGCTCTCTCCACACACAATATATCTCCACAAGTTTTTCATACAACATTACTTGTGGTGCAGAAAGTCCCCATCGCCCAGCAGCCCAGCACACAATAACAATGTAATCTGAAGAGCTCAGCATTCACCATCACACAGACGATTAGCCCCTTCAAAACGTGACAAGAATGGAGAAGCACTAAATCATGGCCGAATTTACAAGAATTGTAACTTCTCAATGTAACGGTTGAGGTTTAATGGCCAATACATAACTGATACCTCAAAATTTGTGGTTTGACTCTCATTTACATTAATCATCATATATTAATCACCATTTATAAAATCTAATAATAATAACTATTATTATTCAAAGAGCAGCATATGAATCTGTAGTGAAGTGAAGTATGTGAATCTGTTTAATAAGAGAAATAAAAACAAGACATTGTGGTATTCAAAAACAAGATACTTTATAATCGATGTCAAAGACCAAACATCAGAGCAAAGGTCCCAAGAAAAGTTCTATTGTAACAATGGAAAAACAAAGTGACAAAAATAATATGCAGTTTTTTTACATTTTGTAAACCTAGAACTGTTCTTGAGCCACAGTGGTCACAGGTATTACTGGCTGATAAGTGTTTCTTTTGGACAAACTGAAGATCTAGCTGATAAACATCTGGAAAAGCCCTTTTGATGATTCCAGATGTTCTAAAGAAACAATCCAAACTTTTTCTAGTCTTCCTCTAGCACCAAAATCAAATCTAGAGGAGGAGAACAAAAAACACAAGCAAAAATAACCATACGGGCGAGCTAATGTGTTGTCCACCTAAACGAGGTTCTACATAAATACAATAAAGTCTATAGTCTGTATGTCACAAGTGCTAGATAACTTTGTTGCTGTAAAATATCCAAAAGTCATTTTTCATTCATTTTTTAAACAAGTAAAAAGCACATCTGTAGGAAACAAAGAGCATCGTTCGGTCTGCCTACTGACCAGAAACTGAGAAGGAAAAACTTCCATCTCGCGTGTCATTCAATGTTGTAAAAGCATCAAACTTCTGTGTTCCTCCTCTGTGCAAATATGTTACAAGGACAGACAGCATGCTGATGCACAAACCATGCAGAAATCTACAGCTGTGAGCTTAACACAATGAAAGACACTCCGGCCTGCACAGAAACACTGCGGCCAGGCCTCAAATTAGCAGGAATGACGGATGTCAAAGGTTCAAAAATAAAAAAACACAAGGAAAACAAATGGAATGCTCTCGTCTTTTATACAAAACCGACCCATCCAGATGAAGTGATAAGACTGTACAGACAGGCTGCTGTTATTGCAAAGTGTTCTGTGGTGATCTGACTCGTAGCGTTTGTTATTACAAAACTCGTTGGGAATGTTGCTTGACATTTCCAAGACAATTCCGATCAATGTCAGTCTATGAACTTTTCAAAAATATTCAGCAGAGGTTTGATGAACGTGCTTTGGACATGATACTGCAGAAGGGCCCAAAATAGATGCTTAAAAAAAGACAGATTTTACAATCAGAAGAGATCAGGAAATAAACACTGACATCATGACATCATTACCCCAAACACTGAGCGGTAAATCTCACAAAACACTGTCCGTTCCAGCCTGATATCAGAAAATACAAATCATAATCAATAATCATTTATGAATTGACATTATTTCCAAAAGATTTCCAAGACTTTCCAGAAGCACATTTGCCTAAAATCACAGTAACAAACCTGGATATTTTACTTCATTTTGCAGTATTTTTTAAATTGTAATTTTTTAAATTGTAATTTTTTTAATTACTTCATTATTTTAATTCATTATTTTCATTCATTTAGGGGCACAGAGCCAGAGAAACTACTTTAACCTTTAAAAACTAAAATCAGAATTTGGCTTTAAATCAAAGGCAATATAAGAAAAATGATCATTATGTATAAAAACATAATTTCTGTTGCCTTACAGTGATGAAAATAAGATTGTTTTGCTCTGTGGTAATGAGGTGTGCTTCATTTTCATTAATGTTACTAAATAACAGTTTAAATAACTTTTCTGAGTTCATTTTCTTTCAGCAAAACTTATTTTTATGATTCCGGTGAAACATAACTATGAAAAGTTCTTGACAGGTTTTGTGAGATTAACCTTGAATGCAGATTTTTAGGAAATAACAACTTATATTCAGTCTGTGATATTTTCAGACTGAAACCATGATGAGTCATTTGATTAATTGATTGTGATGTTACAGTAAATATAATAAAACCAATGGCAGCTTTGTACAGTGCCAACAGTGACGCAAAGCCAGAACACCAGCTGATAAATCACTTTGCAATAATAATTCTCTTATTCGAGTCTGCAAACTTTATCATATATAATATATCTATATATCTTTGCCATATAAATCTACTATCAACAGAACGTAGTAAATACACAATGGAATCATTATACAAAGTAAAACCGTCTCCCGCCCACCTCATAAAAAAAAAACAAATAATAAATCACTGAAAATAAAAAGCCCCAGATTGTTTGAAAAGGCTGTTAGACAAGAAATTAAAGATTTTATGTAAAACACATTGTCATTAACTATAAAACGACCGACAAATAAACAAGCAAATAATTCAAAAAGTACAAAAAGAAAAGGACAAACAACTTCACAAGGCAAGAAAAGCAACCAATCGCGAGAAGATCACGTGACAGGCGTATTTAAAACTAAAGTCAAGGAACAATGGCAACAGCCAATCAAATCTCCTTAATGTGTCTCATATTTACCCCACATGACACCCAGTTACAGAACGCTAAAGGTAGTCGCACTGAACTCAAGAACAAGGGTTGCCAAACAAATTGTTACCCCTTAAATCAGTCCAGAGTCTAGAGGTTAAATGTACAATCAAAGTCAAGCCAAATGTTCTATGGTGAGCATGCATAATTGCCTCTATATACAGTTCTATGTGCCGTTGAGAAGCATTGGTACGCCGGCCCTTTAAATGTAGGGTCCAGCTCCAAAACTACAATGTCAAAAGTCCCATGCAGATTGTCTGAGTATCACAGTTGTCTCAGAGGTGTTTACGATTGTTTTCTGAGTGGCAGCTGGTGGTCCCGCTACGTCCTGGATTGTGTCATGTGACGAGCACATGTTCTGTAGCACCTGCCCCTACTGAAAGACCCATAACCTTCTGCTTCGATGCATTCGCCCGGGCCGGACGGCAGGAAATGTAACGCTTTCTACCAGCACTAAATCACACCAGGTGGCTCATCTAAAGGCTCAGTGGTATTTAAAATCGGTAGCCAGCCCTTTTCCTCATTTCAAAGGTGTTAATAAAAATGACCATCTGCCAAGAATAACATCAGAGATAAGCTAGTGCCCTTGATTAACTGTAATTTGAATACTAGACATTCATAGCTATAAAAGTACAATATGTTGAGAAAATGAAAAATATAAATAGTTCTATTGTGTATGTTTCTTTTAAATCACAAATTTGTGTTTGTATGACACGTCGTCAGAACAGCCCTATTCTATATGAATGCAGCTAGTGGCAAAGAACTATCGGGGTTAAGAGCAAATTCATGCTTTCAAATCGTTTTTTCTTGGTTGCTGTGAATCTGTAACAGTTCAATTCAAACTTGGCAGATGGAAAGCTCTTCTGATACGTGTGCATGCTGGTCAACACTTTTGAGGAAGTGGAGATGCGTATTTGGTCATTAGAGTTGAAACCAGTCGCTACATTAGCTTGCCTTCTAAAGCACTGGAGAAGTCAACAAAAAAGCGTTCCAATGTTTGCTCTTGGATAGCCGGCAACTACCTTAAAAGTTCATTTGTCACAGAAGTTGAAGTTATGTAATGTCCAAAGCAAGCACAGTAAATGAAACGACATGAAACAGTAAAAAGGTCATAACGTGTAGGAAACGTGAAGATATCTGCGGGGAGTTCCTGGTAAACATGCTGAGGGTTTCTTGATTCTTCAGGCCAGCCTTTGACCCTCACGTGTTCCCACCCCTTGAAAAGAAAAACAGGGGTGGTTCCACATCTTCCCTCCTGTAACTAATTTAAGGCAATGTTCTTCTTGAACCATTACGAAAACTCTTTTGAAAAAGGCACAAACTCGAATTGTCACTCTTATGGCTCTGTGCTGGGGCCTTCCCAGAATTCTTTGCTCTTTCTCAATCTCAGATCTCGCTCCCCACCCTCCAGGGTCAATTGTCTTTAATGTCAGAAAAGTGTCTAGCAGTAACGTGGATGACAGATGGAATGAACGACATTATTTTCTTCAAGAAAAACAAACAAACAAATTAATCAAATTAAACAAAGGATGCGGCCATAACAGGACCCACAGCCAAAATCAGTCATGTGGGCGAATTAGTGGCTCTGGAAAGTAAGAAAATGAAAAGTTCTTGTTGAAAGCACCAGCTCTCGCATCTAACAATGGAACGTGAGTTTATGTTCTGCTCAAATGTAAGTGCCCCTTGTGGACAGACCAGGAACTGCATCCCGGACATACTGCCACATACGGAGACCCAGCTGAGACGTTTGATACTGTTGCACTCTGGTTGTTATGGAGATTTCTTCAGACCGTTTCAGTTGCTGTGCTCCAAGCGCACACGTCGTGCTGCCCGGCAGAGGCGGGACTAAAAATGAAACGGATGAAGAGAGCAGAGTGAAGTCAGAGGCCGTCAAGAGCCTCTGAGCCAAGAGGGTCACCAGGGAAGTTCAGCAGACCTTCTACAATGGAGGCTCCTCTTCCATAGGCTCCTCCTCTGTCCTGCTGGATGACACACAGAAACCTTCTTAATGACATCATACATAAACAAAACACCTCACACACACAAACATCATTAAAACATGTTTTAGACCCACAACCCATGTCGATCAAAACAAAGTAAGCTGTTAAAAACAAGACAACAAGATAAAAGGGCTGCATACAGCACTCATGAGGCCTAGATCACAGCCAGAAATTAAGAGCATGAAAACCAACAGACACAACAGGTTCTGATGCACCTTTGGTACTGGGCCCATCATTCAAAAAAAAATAGGAAATCACAGGCAAAAGTTACAGTTTAAACCTGTGCTGGGCACATGTGCTGTATATGTGTGAGGAAGAGCCAGAGACCTCAAGCATCTGTGCTCAGTGTTGCCTGTGTGTTTTCAATTAGGACTCTGGCAGAGCGTGTCTCTCAGAAGCCCAGTGCTGCTGGACCTCTGCCCCACCAGCCGCATGTGCATCACTTGTTCTGTACCGCTAAACTTCTGCCCAATCACGGACCCCTCACACGCTCATAAACCCACCCGGGGTCACGTAAACAGATGCGATCAGTGGCCCAGCTATGAGCAAATACGTGACCCCACGGACACACGTGAAGATCGTGGGACATAAACGCACCTCTTCCCCATGTGCTTGTTGGCCACAGACAGGGAGGCCATGGCAGTCACGGTCTCCGCCTCGTCGGTTTCGCGTCGCTGGGCCTCCAGCAGCGAGTAGCCCAGGGTGGAGGCAGTTCTCTGCAGAGAGCGCCAGTATTTACCTGCGACGCAAAGCAAGGATAAAGGTCAGCCACAGCTAACAGGGGGCGCTCTCAGAACGTTGGCTTATGTTCTCTAAAAATCATATATCGAAAACTGTATTCTGAAGTTGTTTGTGGAACATTTATAAAAAACATTACAGAATAAAAAAAATTGAATAATATTCTTAATATTAAACAATAACGGTAATACAACATCTAAGAAACTGGATATTTTGATTTTTATGGAAATGTTAGGGAAATGTTGTAAAATTGTTAGCTGGGTCAGACAGACTTGATCGTTTGAAGAATAAGATGAACATGAAGAGACCGAGATGTATGAAAACCATCATAAGTGTGCACTTACTCTGAATTTCCACAACTTTCTCCATGGAGTGGACTGCGTTGGAGTTTGGCCTCTGTTGTAGCACATCTTCAGTGAGAGGGTCCAGCTGTAATGAAGATCACAGCTGTCAGACCACAGCATCAGCTGAAAGATCTACTGATACCATCTACTGCTCTAATCTACTACTTTTATAGCATTTTTACAAATGATGAGGTCCTCAAAAAGAGGTTTTGCTCAGATTTGTCAGGTTTCTGTGATTTTTGGGTACAAATTTGTGCACAATATATGGTTAAGTAACCCCACAAACACACACACACACATCACTTATTGCATGTGTGCATGTTCTTTGGGCTGGTAAGAGCACAATGTAAGTTATAAGAACACTAAGCAACTGATGGTTGACGCTGTAAATCCACCTTCATCATGTTGTTTATAGAATCAAACTCTGCTGGTTTCAGTTTTTAGGGGATCACTGATAGTTACCTGGCTTTAAAACAATACCACGGCTGTGTTTATACTCTTATGGGGGTTTAGAGATGTGCTGTATTTAAACAATGCAGGCTCTGTGCTCCATCACTCACGCCGCGTGGGCAACGAGACCTCCTGCTCTGGCGAACCCTGACGACAGCTCAGGAGCCAGCAGGCCCAGAACCCACAGGAAACAGCCTGTATACCACACTGCATTTCCCGCTGGCTGCAGGCTGCATATTTTCACTCCCGCACGACAACAAAAAAAGCATGGCCAAGCGTTTTATGTGCAAACATTAAAGGCTGAGGAAAGGCATGCACCGTGTCATTCAACCTTCACAAATGATTTCCATGAAAAACAGAAGAAAAAAGTTGAAAGAAGTGTATGAAACTACAGAGATTTTGAAATGTTAGAAAGTGGAGAGAGAGAGAGAGAGAGAGAGAGAGAGGCTTTGCTTTAATAAGACGAGGCTGAGAAGGCTGGAGCTGCTGAGGAAGATCATCTGAAGAGAAGACTTAAATCCTGCTGTGGTACAAAAACCTCTGCACTGCAACACAATCACCCTCATACACACATCAGTGAAAGACCAGACTCACGTTACATGCTTTAATCCATTATACAAAAACAAATGACTCAAAACATCTAAACTAACATCAGATAAATAGTTCAGAAACTATTATTCTCAATTCAGATTGGATAAGTCACATTCCATGCACACTTGCGATCACAAATCAGTTCAAGTTCACACTAATAAAGCAAATATAAACAATGAAACTCCCCTTTGAACACATTTTTAGACCAATGAGAAACTGAGTGTTTTGTCTTTTTGTTTTATAATACAGATGAAGGCAAAACAGAATCAGGAAACTGGAACTGAGACGGCCTACATGAACACCAGGGCTCAAAACCCCCTTTTGCAGACGTTGTGCACACTACAGCGTGTTGCTGAAGAAGTGGAGGCCTGCCACGGACTTCCAGGACCTTGCGTGTCAGGAGGAAAGTGAAATGAGCGAGTGCAGTAAAAGCTCAAGATCCAGGGCTGGCAAGCACAAAGCTCTCGAACTGGACAAAAGAGAGCCTTGTTCAGTCACTGGCACTCACTCTGAGTGAGTTCTAACAGATACATCATGAGCACTCAGAGAAGATAGCCCTCACCCAACACCTCTCCTGCCTCCACTGAGAAGTACTGCAACACATACTCAACACAGTGTTTGTCCTGAGGATAAAGATGGTGGCGTCTCACTGACCTTTACTTAGTAAGAACAACTTGGCAATAGACTCAGAGGTGGAGTGTTTGTTCTTTGCTTATTCAAGTCAAGGATGTTCCTGTAGCTCAACAGGTAGAACACTGCACTAGTAGAATAAAAAAGGTTGTGGGTTCGAATCCCAACGACACACATAAGCTTGTAAGTAAGATAAAAGCGTCAGCCCTAAGTTGCACACACAATTTAACTAAACTGAACAGATAATGAAAACTTCAGTATGATAAACAATTTGCTTCTCCCACAATTCTGTGTGTGTGTGTGTAAATCCAGCTGGTCATTCAGTCACACATTCCTGCTGTGAAGTTTGATTGTAGGTCAACACTCGTCCCCCCACAGGAATCCCCTGATATAGCTCCGCCCCTCTCAGCCCACCGACCCCGCTGTGAGCCCGACCTCTCCTGCCTTGGCTGGGGTGTTGGGTCAGAGTGAAGGGGAGGGGTCAGATCTGTCAGTCATTGTGATGAGTGTTGTTAGCATGTGCCAATCTGCCTGGCAAGTATGAAGCAAACGGCAGCTGCCAGCATCTACAGTGACAGTGGGATTCATTTGAATAAAGTCTTGTGGCTTCAGTGTGAGGGGCCTTCAAAGAACAACTTTCATCAGAAGGGTTTCTGTCAGTCTGCCTGCAGTAATATAAATACTGTGCGTTTCAGAATGAGGCACGTCCTGCGTGCAGATCAAACCGAGCGAACTGGGGACGGCATGTAAAATAAAGTTAGAGAAAGAGCAGGAAACCAAAACAACCTGAGGAAAATGACTTCAGCATACATTAAATGATCCGAGTGCTGTTATTTTACTAGAAGAATTTACTGGAATGGGAGAAGGCAGAAATCTGTCTGCCTGTCTGTCTGTCTGTCTATATGTATGTTGTTGTGGAAATGGCTGAGATTCACTGGGGGGAACCTGCTTGGGGACATCTTTTATATTTTAATACCACAAAAGCAGAACCAGTATATTTAAGTATTTTTATAGTGTTTGGAGGCTGTTACATGGATTAAAGTTGGAAATCCTGCTCATTTTAAACTGGAACTCTGTCCCTCTTGAAATTCACTCCCTGGACTTAGTCCCCCCCATATCCATCTCTCTCTCTCTCTCTTTGTCTCTCTCTCTCAATGTTGCACTATAACCTTGTGTTTAATGAATGCAGTGACCTACCAAACAGTCCTTGTGTTGTTCATAACAGATGACTTTGGAAAATAAACCCCAGGCATCATAGGTAAAAACTTGCATGTTTGCTGTAGCTCTTGGGTAAACACCAGCAGAACTTCATTGGAGACTGGCAACAATTAACCTATTAGGATGCTGTTTATCATATAATTGCTAATGACCACAATTTGGAGAAGAACATCTGTTTGCACACATCCATCAATGAGTCACGAGTTCAGGCTGAATGACGTCATTGGCCGACTATTTAACCAATCGAAACCTTTGATTACTCACCGAAACATTTCGCTAAAAACAGCAAGAGAATTTATCATCAGAAACTCCTCCGATCTGACTCATTTTCAAAGGAAACACAAACTTCATTATAACAAAGCCTCTGTCTCTCTGTCGGCTGTTTTAATGGAGGTATATTTCTCACACTGTCTCGGGCAGTTAAACGCTCAATGTAACGGCCAGTGTCGCGCACGAGGGCCGGTGTGCTGGTAACTCAATCATTCATCCTCAGCCGGGACTATATGCAGCTCGATTTGCATTTCCACTAACAATGGAGAGGTTCGGGCGAGCACCTGTTCTCCCATGAGGTGTTAGTTCAAACACGCACAAACACACTCTCCAAAACTCTCAAACTCTATTTACATCCTCCGCTCACTGCCCTAAACTTCACCTCTGTTAGCATGTGGGTCTTTAATGTGATGATAAAACACCTGTTTCCTGCAATACTGATTAAAGTCTGTGCTTTTGTTTTTTAACATCCACAGTCCTGAGATCTGACGTGAGCTTCTCTTCATGTGGCCTTTGGGTGTTTCAACTGCCAAGACTCTCTGAAAAGGCGCCACAAAAAACCTGCATCCCAGCTAAAAAGCTTAGGTTGTCAGAATGTTTCCCTAACATTTCCATTAAGTAACAAATATGTTAAAATATTAGGAACAATTAAAAAGTAACAAAAAAGTTTTTTGGTGTTCTGTTCATTAAAAGAATGTTATTTAAACCTTATTTATGTTAATGTTAATGTACATAATACATAATTAAACAATGTGGGTCTACAAATCAGTGTGTCAAAGTCATTTTCTGTGAATGAGAAATATGTTGTCTGTGGCAAAGCATCAAGCATTCAGTGTGAAATGAGTCTCTCTGACTCTATGACATGAGTTTCCTCTGTACTTTAGTTTGATTGGCCGACCTCTCTCTCTCTTTCTCTCTCTCTCGCTTTTGGTCAGTGACCTTGTCTGCATGAGGTGTTAAACTAACTGTTTTCAGATGGATCTCTACACCAGCGGCTGTGAGCTGAAGGGAAGAAAGGATTCGTATGGGATGCTGCAGTAACTTTGAACTGCCTCTCTGAGCATCTCTCCTGGGAGTGCACTCGATAGACAGCTGAAACGGCTCTTGTTGTTTCACTGACTGCAGTCACAGGCATGCACTGGTGCAGGTAAACCGATTATGGTTATTGCATTAATACCGCAATATGCAGTTCCTCTCTAAAGCAAACATATCCAGTTAGGTTAGTGTATGTATTTGACAAGCCTGTAGCTGTGGAGAGACACAATGCCTTGTGGGTAATAAAAGAAAAAAGTGTGCCCTTCTCTTCCTTTCCAAAACGTTATGGGTACATTTTCTTATAGGTTACTAAGTCAGTGTGACACAGGATGAAGTTTTCTTACTGTTTCCACCACATTGAACTAGCACAATCAAAGTCATGTGACCCATGACTAGTTGACACAAACTAATCAACAGTTTGATGTAACTCCAAGGTCCACACGTCTAATTCCTGGTGCTCACGCCACACAAACAGCAGCCTTTACAGTCCTTCATCACCCAGTCTAATTGTTTTGTTTATTTTCTTCTCATCTCCTGAAATCCACGTGGAGTAAAGCCAGCTACATTTTTACTGTTCCAGGAACGCATTTACAAGCTTGTCTCAAGAGCTACAAAAACACCAGAAACGAGGTCTCCATTCTCTCATCTGACGGTGAAAAGTGGCAAAATGATTTTTTATTCCCAGTGGTCAGCAAAGCTAGCCTCTGGGAAGTCGTGTAAACTCAGCGCGAGTGTAAAAGTAAAGATCTGCACAGAGCGGGCTGAGGTCTAGGGGTGGGATGTTTTTGAAAAGCGTTTTAAAGTCTCGCTGGGTTTGTGTGAATAGTTTCAGCAGGTTCCTTCCTTATCCAATTAAAAGCGAGCGCTGTAAGGGCGTGACCCGGGTCACAGAGTGTCACTTCCTTAAAACACACCTATTTCTGGTGTCTGAAGGACTGTCAATTCACTTAAAACACGACTCTGTCAAACGCATCAGATACAGTGTGACGGATTATTCTATATTTACAAAGTTAGGGTGAAACGTCTGTAAATTCTTGTGATGAAAACTTATTAAATATCTGTATAAAACAAACAAAAAACCCTTATACTTCACAAGTGGTGCTGCAGCTGTCCCAGTTACACTCCTATAAATTTGCTTTACAGTTGGAGAGCCCTAAAAAGCAGATACCACAAAAAAATTCTACCACAGAAAAAAGCATAATGTTTCATTTATATCTGAATACCGCCTCAGTGGACACACACACAGCCGAGTAGATTTTGGAACAGGGCCAGAATGAAAGCGTATATTTAATTCAGAGAAACAAACAGAAACGAGAGATGAGAAGAGAGATTGTGACACTGTAACAGAGACATGGGGGTGAATGATGTTCTAAGACTTCATTTGTCCTGTTTCCAATGTGGGCAGTAAAACTATTCTTCCCACCCTCACACTGCACTGTGACTCTGTGAGCTGAACATTGGTGGCTGGCCAAGACAAAGGGAGTAACTACACACCACTGACAAACATCAATCTGTGACACCCTACACTGAAGCTGGGTGGGAGGAAAGAGGGCAGGGCCCAACAGAAACGCTTGCTGGGGCCAATGTAAAAAGGTTTGGTACAGTCGACAGAATTTCACCAACTGGTCCAATGCTGTTAAAATACACGTTCATTTCTGCAACCAACAATTCTGTGAAATATTACATTTACAGGTGATAAATGTTTCCTTTAACAGTTATTGCTGTGTTTATTCTGAAAATGTTTTTAGCGACTTTACAAACTTATTGATTAAACAATTTTATCTTGAGTTCTTTAAATCCACCATATGATTCAGATAATATTACAGCCGTACGCCCAAGAGCTATTGATCTGATCTGAAGTCAGTTCTTACCTCATTTCCAAGCAAAGCAGAAACACATGCCTCAGAGGCATCACAAATGGCTGTGAGGTCGTGACCCCCCTCCAGGGCCAGTACCAGCCGACCGCCGGCCAGTGCCATCAGCTGCTCGGTCAGGTAGCCAAAACCTGCAGAGAGGAGACAGGAAATACAAGTGACAGGACTGTGGTTAAAGAACAGAAAAAGTATTGTCACAAAATTTCTGTCTAAAAAACATCCTGAGCTTACTCATATAATACAACGCAGGCCTAATTTTAATATATGTGGCTTTGTTTTTTGGTCCAGGCATCGTTTGATATTTAGTTTGATCTCTTGTTTAAATATATGCATTTGACCCCAACCAAACCTGTATGAAAATGGGCATCTTGGATGAATGTACTTATTTTTAATTCTTCACTGGTATGAGTGTCAGAAATTAACTTATTTATTAAGAGGAAGTAGAATGAAAAGGCCACAATCAGATGCAAATACAAAAAAAACCAAAAAACAGAGGAATGTTTTGCCCCGAGTTCTGCTTAATTTCTGACACTGGTATGCATATAATGTGCTTGTGCATATCTTTCTTAAGATAAGCTTGCAGAAGAAAACCTCAAGGCTGTCACAGGCCATTGAACTGTTCTAAGATCAGCCGGTTGCAGGAATCTGATTTAAAGTAGCTTTTATCAGCACAAATTCAGAGAGGACAACCCGTCTTTCTTTAGTCTGGCTGAATGTTTTAAGAGCAGCGGTGAAGCTGAACAGTGTTTTTACATTAGTGTGCATTCGATCAGACTTCACCGAGATGTAATCTACGAGCTTTGAGCCCACTAACAGGATAAAAGCAGCCTTTTAGACCGCAAAAACAAGTGCTCTACGGTCGTTAAATGTTTGATTTAGAAACAAGCCCAGAATGCCATCTTGATGTTATGCACACATGGGAACAAAAAGGAAAAACATTAGGGGTCTGAGAGTTTGAGAAAGAATGACTGATACAGTCCCTCAGACTTTACACAGCAGAGTGTGTCTCTTGTTTTTGTGGCATTAAGGCATGATAAATTGGACTGAAATAAGAGCGCTTAGACATGAAAAACGAGAGAGGGAGTTGGACAAAGGCAGACTTCCACGTCAATGACTCATGTTCTCAGCACTGTGGCTGAAGGAACGTGAAAAACTGCTTCATCTCATGACAGTCCTCCTCAATGCACTCAGTGAAAACTCACATTTGGCCGTTAGGTTGTATCCCCCCAGAGGCGGTGGATGCCCCTCCACAGCGTCAAATCCTGAAGAAACCAGCACCATGTCTGGGGCAAACTCATTGGCTATTGGCATCACCACCGTTCTGTAAAAAGCCAATAACAAAAAGACAACGTGAGTTTCTTAAAGTGACAGCGCACTCAAATTTGTGTGTTTTTTTTTAAACCTGTAAGAAAAGAAACAAAGATGCAGTCTTGTCTTAACACAGTTATTTAATAAACTTTCATGATGTTTTTCATTATTGGAGCTTTACAGCTTCAGTCCTCATTCACTTTCATTGTATCCAAAAACAAAGCAAGACTTTTTTCAAAACATCATGTTTGTGTTCCACTGTTAAAAAAGAGTCACACCAGTTTTAAGGACTTTAGGGGTGTGTAAATGATAAAACATAAATACAGTCATTCAGCCTAGAGGTTGATGTCATATGATATTATTGTGCTGTTAAATACAGTCTAAACTTCACAGAAACACAGAAACATTTAGATTTCAGTACAGTAAAGAGTGATTCAGTGTGAGTTTAACGGCCTGTTCTGCGGTCAGCTTGTTATTTCTAACCAGGACGGCTGTAACCAGACAGACGTTTGACTTGCTGGTCTGGAGCTCAGCAAAGGTCATATGACAACATGACTGGGGTGTGTGCATGACATGAAAACAATCCCAGCTGCCTCTCACAGACACACACACACACACATTACACATCTAGTTATAAACACTATAACCTAACCTTAACCCACATTCTAACCCTAAAAGAAAACTTTCTGCATTTTTAAAATAAAAAACTTTCAACTCTATTTACTAGATTTTTATGGCGTTTTTACAAGTGAGGACGTGCTCAAAAGGAGGTTTTGCTCAGATTTGTCATGTTTGCTTATTTTGGTTACAAATTCATCCCTAATATATGGTTAAATAAACACACACTCACACACGCAAACACAC
>JAZGTK010005846.1:0-21737 GCA_036877625.1 Ambastaia sidthimunki
AACTGCTCAACGCTCCCTGGATTTGACAAGTTCTCAATCACAGTTGGACGTCAACATCTCCATGTCAAAACAGGCATTAGGCGGATGCGGACTCATCCCCAGCTGCGTGTATCTGATGAAAGAGCAGCTTGTACATGTGGAGTGTGTTCCATCATGCAGTTTTGACAGATCAAAGAGGACAGCTACTGCCTGCCATCCACAAGCTGTCACAGGCATTCTGCTAAACACCACGGTGCCGTGGCCATTTCCTCTACCCTGGTAACGGCTGCACTTTGCCCAAATAAATGATCCGCGACAGACGAGAAACACTTGTCTATTAAAATGACAAAACCCCTTGAGTATGACCCCATGTCGGCCCCACGTCACACCAACGTTCACAGTGACAGATGCCATCACCCACACCGTGCTCCCCTCCATGCTGTTGTACGTTTCAGAAAGAGATCGATTTTCCATTGCCCTGTGTGTGTTTCCCAACGCCTGGCAGTTTATTTCCCAGCTGCACCATGATTGCAGAGTCTACTGGGTAGAGACCAATAATCTGAAAGCTTCATGCTTTGATTTCATAAGAAACCTTCATGTCACCTGAGGAAGCACTTGAAGAACTAAGATAAAACAAATATTCCCCCATGTAGCATTTCCACCAAGCAATATCATAAACATTTCCCCATTTTTAATTGTTTTCTGGTTTTCCATTTTATAAAGATGAATACCAAAAAAAAAACAATTTTGATAAAAGATCTCTGGTGAGCCCAGCATGTATGTTCGACTTGGAATCAAGTCAGCATGACTAGTCATTCAGTACTTGAACCCAATTCATTGTTTATAACATACGAGACTTGTTCAGAAAGCTGTGATAACCTCAACTTGTCCGTTTGGGTGACGTAAGAATGAAAAAGTAGGTCAGATGAACGCTGCCTGTCTGGGTGATCTGCACTGAAAAAATACATCTACATGTCATCTGATACTTTTTTGATCTTCTACATGAGCTCGTGACTCAAGCTCTAGACGCTATCATTTCTGCTAGAAGCTGGAGAAGGTGACGCATATCGGAGCTGAGTTTTGAAATCCTCGGGAAAGGCATTCATTTCATTTAAGACAGCAGACTGGTTAGGTCAATGCCACTGGCAACACAATGAAAAACAACACAGGAAGGAGAAAATGGGAGGAATGTGACATTTGCATTAAAGCAGGTTGAGGTTCAGTCATCAGGCTTGTGTAAAAACAGTGATTTTCAAGTTAATAGAAATCCTAATGAATTGAAATGATCTGAGATTCTGATATTGATTGTTAAAAGCTCAACATCAGCTTAACTCTGTGTATTTTTTTGCTAAGAATTTTTTGGACGGCACCTCCCATCCTGCAGATGTCAGCGAGTCTGCGTCAGATCCTGGTGTAGCACCCACACACACACACACAGCTCTGAAACACAGCTTACATGACACAAACCCGAATCACACCTGCTCGCCGGGGTAGATCTCTGTCTTACACATGCAGCTGTTGGATTTATGGGACTGCACCTGCTTTTCCGACGCCCCTTTCACAGAAAAACAAATTCTCACCTAGTCCATCATTTTCAGGTTGCTCCCTGTTTTTTTTGCCTGTCATTTTCTCACACAAGCCACCTGACCTGCATGAAGCCAAAGGTTCGGGCTGTTGTTTTAATAGCTTCAGTTAAAATGCAATCTAACCAAATTTTACTTGATATAACAATACAATAATGCTCAACTAGAAAATACACTGTTTGAATTATACCTCTAAACCAATTAAACACTTCTTTTGTGTTATTAAACATTTCCTACTTCTAACTTGTAGCAGTCAGGCTCCAATGTTCTTGTAGCTCAAATGGTAGAGCATTGTGTTAGCAACGCAAAGGTTGTGGGTTCAATCCCAGGGAATACAAGTACTAATATGTAATTGTATGTAAACTAAATGTAAACACTTAAATTTATGAAAGACTTTTTTATTTATTAATTTACCTTTTGTGTGTTGTTGTTATACTCCAAACCTTGAGTGATGCTGATGACTTGCATGTATACATATATGTGGCCAGAAATGTTTGAAATACGTGACAGGAAACTGAAGTAAAATTAAAGTGAATCTGGGGAATGCACAGATCAGGCAACTGCCAGTGAAATTTGCTGGTATAATTGAAATATTCCTAAATTAATCAATATGAAATTGTATCAAGAGCTTGTGAATCCAAACTGAATCAAACTGGGAAATCAGGGCCAGCACTTAGCCCCAGTAGTCATCCACCAGCAACCATTGATTATCAAAACCTGAGCATAAGATTTATTTCCAGTGGGTAGCCATTAAATCCAGTTTGAAAAACAATACAGCCATTATATCTCTTACGAAACCAGCCACAAGCCTATAACTCTTTTATTCCGCATGTCCTAATCGATTTATGATGACCCACAATTCCTGACTGTACGGTTACATGAGCAATATTTATTATTCTATATGTCTTTATCTAAACGCTCCCTGCTGTGACAGTTGCTCTTTAACTAAATGTCACAATGCTTTCATCCTCACCTCCACACCGCTAATGTGCTGATAGCAGCTCATGAGGAAATGATGCCGCAACTGAGAGCGTGAAAATAATGTTTAGGAGGTGTGAGTGATCACAGACTCATCTGTCATTAAAGCTAAGTTTGGAATTTTTGCTTCGCTTTGGAATTGTAGCTAAGCTTTTTTTCTATAGCTTTACTATGAGCACGATTTACTCTAGAACTCTTGCTGGGTCATTCTTCTAAATGCTGATGTGAGTGTGTTTAGTAATAAATCATGCCAGGACTAAAACGCATAATGCTTGTTATGATCATGTTATTTTTTACATTTATGTTTATTCTTTTCTACAACATTTTGTTTTTAATATTCTTTAATTCTGTTTTAAATGTGAAGGGTTTTGAGGGTGGTTGCTAGGGTGTTCTGGGTAGTTGCTAAGTCAAAACAGCTTCTGTGCCAGATCACAAAAGACATGACTTCCTGTGAAAAATGAGACACCCTCAATTTTGTTAAAACCATGTATGAGCAATACAGTTTGTGATGCTTGTCTTTGTGAACATGACTTGCTATTTCTGACACACGTCCTTTCCTGCAGTGTTTTAAATTTGATGTAGTTAGTCATCTTTCTGTTCAAAAAAACGATTAAAATCTCAGCATAGCTATTTAGTATTACTAATAAACATTTTATGACAAAAACAAAACTTTCATTAATGTCATGTACACTGTAACACCATGTATTCTATAAATGTATTAATTTTCTATTTTCTGTTTTATATTAATTTTCATGCAGTTCATTTGTCTCAAATATGTACTTACTGTAAATCTGCTTTGCAACAATGCATCCTTGTAAACATTTCTATATAAATAAATTAGAATTGAATATAATCATTCGAGATGTAAAATGTCTTTAAATGCAATAAAATGTTTTTAGATCATAAATTGCATATTATTGAGGAAAAGCCTGAATCTGTCAATAAACTCTCCAAGGGCCCGAATCGTATTCTCTCAATGTTTCTACAGTCCGGCTGGCAACAGGTTAATCCCAGTAAACCCGGCCATCCAGCAGATTACTGGAGCCGACACAGAATCAATCGATGGGAAAGTGGATGACCCAGCAGCAGATCTGACTTCTTAGAGCTATAGTTCTTACGGCTCTGGGGCCACAGAGCTGTTGGGAACGTCAAAGTGCCCAATATTGTGTTTGTCAGGAGGAGCTAAACCAACCAAAGAGACTTAACTGATTCCAATCTAAAATAGCCAAAACTGAGAGGGCGGACAAATGGGTGTTTGCAAGCCATGACTGTAGAGGCTGTGGAACAGTGGAGGGTTTGTGGAGTGTGCTGGGGAGGGCAGACGGGATAATCAGTACTTGAAAACAAGAAACTGAGGACGTAAGTAAACCTGAGAAATCCAGTAACAATTGCATAAAAGGGAGAAAATGAGACTGAGGTCTTAATAGGCTGACCCTTTTTTAAAAATCAAAAATAAGATCTCAGTTGTTTTTCTTAGAAGATTAAATGAAGAGAAACTTTTTTAAGGGGGTCTAATAGAAGTTCTTCTGACAAGACAAAGACCCCAGTAAAAGACCCTCACTTCTGTCTCCTTTAGAGGGACTGAGCAAATTCTATAATGAAGGTACATAAGTATTCAGAAGATTTGCATGCAATGAGAAAATGATTATTCGACAAAGGTCAAAATAAATGAGAGGAATTCTTATCCGGATGGGATTAGATTCGTCGAAGGAGCCAGAGTTGGCAAAAAAGTATGAAAAAAGCAAGGTTGTGTGAAAACTCCTGCAAAACACAAATTTGCTCAGAGAAGATCTCATTTGAATGTGGCTAAATAATGCAGCCAAAAGAGAATATGAATTCATGTCTCATCAGATTCCCCAGTTACACAATCTACATTCATTTCATAGCTCTACTCTGAAACTCTATTTTCCACTGGCTCACATTTCCATTAAAAGGGAGATGAGTCCATTACGTCACCAACAATGTGACCGGAATCGCTTGTTACATGTGATTTACACGTTTAAAACTTCAAGACTGTTTTATATTGACTCAATTCATCAACCTTGTCACCTGAATTTGACACTTTGTTGCTGCCAGAGGAGACATTTCAGTCTCTTTCTCATTCTAACATTATAATTTCTGTATTTGCAGAAATGTAAACATAATAAACATATTAACCAATTTATTTTATTTTATGCGAAACATTCATAAACATGCTATATGTTTTTCCTTGCTTACACACTAACCCCTGCCGACTAAAAGTCATGAGTCGGTCATTTAGGAAATTCTTTGCTTCAAAACATTATAAAATTGCCTGAAAATGCACAAGAACTATCAGTTTATGTTCTATTAATTCTGAACTGTGATTAGTTTTTGTAAAACACCTTTGAAATATCAGTACAATACACTGCCTACAAATACATACAGATAAACATGACAAATTCTGGCATTAACAGTTTAAAATAGTTTAAATTTTTTTAAGTTTGACATACTCTAATATAAAAGTAACAAGCTGAACATATTATATTATGAAGTTAACATGTTTTAGTTGATGCTACCACATTTTAGCATGATTTAGCATGTAACATGGTGTGTGGCTAGGATGTTGCCATGGCAATACATAGGCGCACTGACAGCTTGAGTCAAATAAGTCCACCCACATGTCTCTACAATGTTCTAATGCTTAGATATGGCTTATTCATTTCATTAAATGGTTGCTAGGGTACTGTAAATGGTTGCTAGGGTATAACCACACAGATAACAGTAGACAGAATGTGATTCTGAATTAAAAGAGCCAACTCCCATGTTTCTATAATGTTCTGCTGCTGAGATACGGTTAATTCTTGTGGGTTGCTAGGGTGCTCCAAATGGTTGCCATGGTGATTTAAAGTCAAAAGAGATTCCACTTGTCTCTACGATATTCTGATGCCTCTCACCTTTTTCACATTTACGTTCGCCGGTAAGTTTAGATAGTAGATCAGTATGTTGTCAAGCCAACAAAATAAATAAATAATTTAAGACAGACGGTACGACTGCAGAGTTCCTAACCACGGCAACCATCCATCAGCTGAGTGTAAAGTCCCAGAATCCTTAGCGACAGGTCGTAGACTCTGGATTGGCCCCACCTCACCTCTCAGATGATTCACACTGCGGTATGCACAGCCACAATCGTGGCGAGGTTTTGGCACAGAATGCCAACAGTAACACAAGCTCCCCCATTCTCTGCTTTCCCTCTCACAAACACACACTTTCATTCACACACTATTTCTCAGCGAATGAAATTCCTGTCACATACACACTTTCACACTGAGACTTCCGAACTGAGGAGAGGTTTGCCCTTCCTCTCCATCTCTGTTACAGTCACGCAAGAAAACGCAGGTTTGCAGATGTACAGCCTTAGCTGGACTCTGCAGCTCTATATCAATAAGTCTTTAGTTTTAATCACTGTTTATTGGTTGAAGTTACACAAGTTTATTCATATATCTTGATGTTTAATTGCTAGTTTCTGTTTAGCTAGGTTAAAGGCCATGTGTATGTGTCTGACACAAGTATAGGGACCATCTGACAATCTTTGGCACTAAAACTATCTCAACATATCAAGCATAAGTCAAAATATTAATTTGGTAATTAATTATGTCAAAGCGTCAAAAGTGCCAGTATTTCTATAGTCGATACTAAACTGTTCAACTTTCATGCTATCAGTCTTGCTGCAGTAATGTGGTACTCGCATACAGTCTGACTGACAGACGACTGCGTTCTCTGTGCAGACGGGGCATCTGATATGTAGCCCATGTGCATTAAATCCTGCGGTTTGAATGCAGTCACTCTACTATGTCATTCATAATGCTAAACAGCAATATTGACAAGCCAAAAGTCACTTAGTGCTCATGGCTGGATAACTTTAATAGCATTAATAAACTGTGATACTGGAAACTCTTTGTTCTGCAGTCCATTCCTTTGCTCTTCAATATATTACAGGCTGTTTACTTTTTTAAGTAGAGTATTATTTACATAGGCTCAGTTGCATTGTTTTGCTTTATTGTTTATTTACAGTATTATTGAATACTTCTGCTGGGTCTTAGTCATAGTTTGAAACTGCATTTAAACTACATTTTTTACACCGCTGGCTACATTGTTTTCTTTACACTGTAGCCAAGAAACAACTCAAGTATATAAACAAAGGTGAGGTGAGCTTAAAGTTCTTTTCCCTGCTTGATATATATTTGATGTCACTGATTTTCACATTTTTGGTGTTGTGATCGATTGTGACACACCTGTCATGACGTTTTTAATGTTTTTGATGCTTTTATGATGTTATTTTTCTCCGCTCGTGCTCCACAGACAAAGAGAAAGTCATACGAGTTTGGAACAACATGAAGAGTAGCTGAATGTTTATTTTTGGGTGAACTAACCCTGCATTATAACATTGTGTATGAAATGAGCTGTAGAAATATTTTTGTCTTGCTTTAAATGAAGAGGCTGATCAAACATCTGACTTTCCTCACAGACTCCATCACATAATGCGATGCATCATTTTGACAGGCAAACACTGTGAGACTCACTGAAATTAAAATAAGATTATTGTGTGAACATAACATAACATCAGGCTTCTGGAGATACAAGTGCTGACTCCAAAATCCAGTTTGCCTGTTACTGCTTTTGAGAATTTCCAAAGAAAGTTTTTCACAAACTATAACTTTTAGAACTTTGGGCCAAACTCAAGTTTACATTTAAACCAGAGCATTGCACTTCTGCCTGGGGCTCATTGGCCAAATCTATGAAGAGTGTCCATCAACAGCTGAAGAAAAACTTGCTGGATGTTCTCCGAGGGAGAACGAGGGTCCACACTGCAGTTTTGACAGGGCTGTCATTCACCCACTGACCCACCCACAGACACCATTGAATGGAAATGAGGTTAACGCCTACAAATCGGTAAAGAAATATGTTAGTGGGCTGCAGCCTTTATATTAGCAGGCTAGATTCCAAACCGCTATTTTGTTAGCATTACTGGGTCTTATCATTTGCTGATATGCCTTTATCCAATTCTCCAACAAATTTCACACTAAAAGCGATTACGCATTTATATTTCACTATGCTTAATGTCTTCAGTGATGTTTCAGATGTTTAGGTATTAACTTTGTCTCCTTTAACTTTGTAATGTTTAAAATTAAAACAGACAACAAGCACAGAAAGACGGCCAGAGATGCCTCTAGGCCGAGGATCTTGTCATTTGTTTGCCTCATCTGTGCTGTGTTGTATACCATTTGTGCCGTTATGACAACAACACTACAAACGACAACAAAGATTGTTGGCTGATGGCTTCATACGATTGCTGTGGACCTATTTTGGCAGGCTGACAGTCATCTGTGCATAGGCGCAGCTATAGGCTAACGGCTTAGGCTAAACTTTGGCTGAATTCACACACTGTGGGGCTGAATAATATTTGAACAGTATGTGAGAATGTGTGCGTGCTGACAGTGGTGAAATCTTCAGCCAGCAAAGCGCCACTGAGAAACTGCAACCGCATCAAAAAGCGCTAAAATAAAAACAGAATTAATGATCAGCGATCAGTGAGAAGCACCTCAGCTCAAAGACAGCAAGTGTTTGAAAAACTACACCAGAGAGAGATTTGATCACAGCTCCTCACAGCAGTCAAAAAGCACATTCTGTACTCTGTGTATACAGTCCCACAGTCAGTCTGCTCTCCGTGTGTACCGCACAACAAAAGCAGCCTCAGTGTGGCACACCAGCATTAATGATTCAGGGTGAGTCGGGTGTACAGTAAGGATTGTGTGAGCTGCATCGATCTTCAACACGCACATCCAAACACACAGAAATGTGAAGCAGAGGTCTGCCTGTGTGCTGACATTTGGAGGCTCGGCAGGGCTGATTTTGAAGGCCAAGCGCAGGTGCTGACCCAGAGACTGCGGGCGAGAGAGTCGGCTGCGACGCAGCGGTAGACTTAAGCTAAAGACCACGGCAGGAGAAAACAATTTGCCATTTATGGAGATGATATAACAAGAAGGTGAAACTGACTCTGGATCAGTTCTGAGGGAGACGGTGGGGGTCAAAGTTTTGACTGGATGTTATTTATAATCCTAGAATGAAAGCTTGTTTATGATAAAACTAAACATGCAACAAAACGGAGAAGCTTGATGATTCAGAAACAGATGTTTAGACACATTCTTATTGTTCCACAGACATCATTTATTATCATAGTTACTTTTTCATAATTTTTATTTTTCAGTTACTAGTTTTATATTTGTTTTCTTGGTCGATGGGCTTAATAAAGTGATATATATCAGAAAATTTCAGCTGTCATCAACAGCCTTAACCCAACAACAGCCTCAAAACTACAATTTAACCAATATCTCTGATTGACAGGACAGCAGGGTCAAGAAATAAGAAGACAGAGCTTTAAGGCACGAACCTTTATTAAAATCTGCTCAATTTTTATTACTTTTACAATACCACAGTATTCAATTTTTACAAGTCAAGGAGAGATGAACTCTTGCACTAATCAATTTTAATGATTTACTTTCTTACAAAGAGATTTTCAATTACAAGCTTTTTAGTGGCAATTATTAGTGAGAAATTCAAGCATGGAAGCAGTTTGATTTGGCCTCTCCACTTACTTACACTGAGAAAAATCTGAAGCTTTTTTTAGCTCAGGATACATTGAAGCAAAGCCAATCAGAATACAGAAATTTGGATTCACTCAGTGCTTCATCATAACCCACCATTACCAGAATTAAGTTACAGAATTAACCACAACTGCCTCTGATAGATGCCAGGCCACCATTTTGAATTCTAATCACACCGGAGGCAACTAAAGTGACCATTATTAAGTTCTTCACTGGCGTGTTTCACATTAACTTCATACATCTGTGGAGTGTGGCTAGCACACGCCCTGTCACTTTGAGAATTCATCCCACGAGTCTCTTTGAGTTAATAACCTGTCTGAGACTCTCCACAGTGCACATGAATGCATACACATTCCCTCAGGCGTCCGAATGCTGATGCGACCTAAACACTGACAGCTCATCAGACCAATAACATGAAGAATCTTCTGTCAGGCCTCATGTTAATGAAGATGATTATGCGTTTCTGCTGAACCTAAATCCTTGAATTGGCTAAATAAATATGAAATGGAGACCCGTAATAAGCAATAGAATTGTCTTAACAATTTTTAAACTCTTGTAACTGTTACGTCTAAAGTTGCTAAGCGGGTAGTTTGTACATTTTATTGAATGAAAGCATTACAATATAATAATGCTATTTTTCACAACATGTTTTTACCACAATAAAGCGCACAGGAAGCTCAAAGGCAGCACACTGGGAAAAATATTAGCTACATGCTGTGTAGCTCTGGCCACAGTAAATGGGTTTCCATACACATCAGTTTTGGCCAATTTTGAGATATTTCATAAAAATGTTGAATGGATAGATCTGAGTCACTTAACACTTGTGTAAACACTTCTTTAAAGTGGAAAGATCTTTTATCCAGTAAGAAGACGTGCATGAACTACAATAAAGACACATTTAATAATACATGTGTAGGTAATAAAGAATCATTTTGGTCTTTGAAATGTTGGAGGCAAAGTCTGTCATGACAAAGATTGACCCCCTATTACCTCCCCTCAGAACTGTCCTGAAGCAACAGCTGTCGTGAATCACATGAAAACTTTCTTTTCTTGAATATATATGAGAAAATATATATAAATTGCTTTATTCACAAACTGTTTTTGCGATATTTTTATCACTTTAGATTTGGATGGAAAATTGGATAGAAACAAGTCCACAGAAACAAAGTCCAAAATCCAACTCCACATAACTGAACATTAAACATCAAATATGATTGTCACTTGTTTGTTACGTTGCACATTTTTATATTTTTGTCTTTAGCGTTGACACAGTTCTTGTTGCTGGAAATGTATGTTGTACGTGGTTAGAATACAATGTAAATGGTACAAGTCAGTACCTTTAGATAACACTGTTGTTTGATTTTATGATGATTGATCACCAACAACCTTTAAGCCTAATAAAAGTCTTAAGAAGCAGTTCAAACACTCTTACACAGTATAACAAACCTGCTACTGCAGTCCAAGTTATATTCCCACAAACCTTTCTTCTTATTTCCATTACGTTTCTCCAAAACGATCTAAACTATTAATCAATGTATTTATTTTACATAAATTCATCAGCTTGTTTGCCAGTCTCAGCTGTGATTTATGTTTGTGTGTTGAGAACTTCACTAGATGCATTAACATCTTTAAGCAGTATTTACCGCAGTGCACTACACCAGCAAGATGAGGCTCAGCAGATAAAGTGGATGTTGGGTTCTTAAAGCTTACAGGTGATTAGTCTAGGATCCTTGTGAGACCAAGAGAGATCCTCCAATCAGAAGAGGGAAACAGCAGACTATGGTGTGGAATCAGAGCATATAGCTGAACATAATGATCATGTCAGTAAGGAGCCTCATGAAATGTAGATGAACTATTGGTGATTTGTAGTGTGTGCTTGAATAATATCTCGACTAAATTGCCGTGTTTTCAGTTGTGTCTGAACTGCTTGCAGAAAGTCTTACATTTCTGTTTTCTTTCCAACAGTGATTTATTAAAAACACAGAGTTAATAATGTGTTAAGAAATAACAAAAGCCATATGTGCAAATGTTTGTGAGAATAAAGAATGAAAGACGCCTCATTGACTTCTTAAATATTTGACTGCGTGATTTTGTCTCTGCGTGAATTGCATAAACCCTGAATGATGATATTTGCAAGCAGCACATTTCAAACTAGATTTCAAATCTGGCTGTTTGCAAGGTTTCTTACTGTCTTAATACAAGTCTGTGCTTTGATTTCCACCACTGTAAGTCTAAGAGATTTAATTGTTATATCATCCACCAGTGGAACAATTTCTCAAGCTACAGGATTTAAATACACTTATGTATATGTGACTTATGTATATAAACATGCCACTTTATTGCGTCTTGTTAGTGTACTGTGTATGGACAGCAGTAATAGCTATGCCTGCCAAGGCTTTGCAAACACTGTTAACAAGATTTGTACATTATCAGTCTCTGCTGACCTCTGCTAACTGCAGTTTTATACTGCGTCACCAAGACGCTGATGCAGAACAAAGTCAAGGAGACACTGAGTAAGACTGATGCATGCCGGCAAGGCCTTCAGTGACACCTGAGGTTAGTGTTTAGGAAGCAGGACTTGAGAAAGAGCAGGTAAAACTTCCACACCTGCTCCCGTCACTATATTTCCACAATAACACGATTAAAGCCGAGCAACTGAGTGTTTATTGGGACAAATGTGCGACTTGGAGGGAAACTCTGCATCGATCCGAAGTTTAGCAGAGATAATTAGTTCCACCTGAAACAGAGAAACAGTTCCCAGAGAGAACTGGGAACCCAGCGCATCTGCACGAGTGGTACTGCCCACAGACTCACAGTCCTTACGTTCAAATGAAAGGATTGATATCACTGAAAGACACGGGATATAAGGAACAAAGCTTTTTATGTCAAAAGCACAGTTCCAACTCAGAAAAGGTTTATTCACAAGTACAACAGAAATACTTTAATTTAGCCTTATATCAATAACATGCTAATTGAAATAAAATGAATGTACTAGGGAAGAAATAGGGCTTCATCAACCTTAATAATAGGGTTTTTTGTTGTTTTTTTATTTGTGAGTTGATTTGTGAAACTTTTAACTTTGTGCTGTAATGCAATAATTAGCTTCAGTTTTTTGCTATAACCAAAATTAAAACCAAATTGTGCATAATTGAAGAAATCTCTGGAAGCTCAAATCGGCCATATTTAGTGTGGGAGTAACACAACACCCCCTCTTCACCTTCATCTCACTTCCTCCTCTTCCTCGCTGCAGTTTTCCATCTCCAAACTCTCTGACCCTCTGACCACACTGCTGCCAACTCACTCCACTTTTCCAATAATGCCATTATTTGACTTCCTGCTGCTGTTCATTTCTTGGCACGTTAATAATTGGCAGTAAAAAAGACACATTAGCTTCTCATAAACTATTGAGATTAACCATTAAGCCTTCACATGCAAAGACAGGCATTTCCGATGCACGTTCATTTATTCAAATGGTTAAAATGTCGACTTTATACTGGTGAAACCATTACGATCTTAGTATCACTAATTAGTTTGACCAACATGCATCTTATAATGAACAATAAACAGGTTCAATAAAACCATGTATTGGTGAAGTTTGGCTTCAGTTTGTCATGGGTGTTTGGCTTCAGTGTGAAAGATGCTTTTCAGCGAGTGGAGAGCTGGAATGGCCACTTCCTGATTGTTCTCTCAGCGTAGTTTGAAGTGTTTTAAATGAGCGTTTAGCTTAAAAACTGGAGCGTTGTAAATTAAATAGTGCAGCTAGAAACGTTCATGAATGCAGAAGCTGTTTCAGAAAGAATATAAAACAAACCGGCACGTCTATTGTGAAGCACTCAGCATATTAATATAACAGCCCAAACAATGCTAACAGTGCAGTTTAATCTTATCAAAGATAAAAAAATAATTATCAGGTAATATTGTTTCAATACAAATATTATGTTGTCCAACGTTTGACAGAATAAAACATCAAGGGTGAGAGTCTTATATAATGCTAATGCCATTTTGTATATTGTTGTATCTTTGTATAATCAATTTGGAAATTATTCTGTTATATTAATGTATTGTTTCGTTTTAGAATCCATATTATAAACTAAATGCTTGTTGATCTGAATGATTTGTTTGAACTGCCTCTTTATTTAGTTTTGAATTCATGCTCAAAATGCACATATTCTTATTGTCTTATAGCCCGTCATGAATCTTTTTCAATCCTCTATGTTGCTTCTACAATAATTGTTTATTTTACTGTGTTTGGTATCCAACTTTGTTTAATTGAGTTGTTTTAAATGTGTTTTATAAATAAAGAAAATGAAAACGCTTTGATTGATTTTGGTTGATCCTAATATAGAGATGAATGGCAGTTTGACCTATTATTTTCTGATATCACTATATCACATATTGGGGAGGTCATGTGGGACCTTTGTGATGTAGAATAACATCTATTGATGAATTTCATAGAGAAAGTGATCTAGTGATGCTGCAGTATTTGCAGGGGAAGTATATTTAGATTCATCACTGGACTGGATAGTTTTTCACTTCATTAGTGGGTAAGTGCTGTTTTTATTTTAAGACTCTGCTTAGGTCTGTATTTGTCCGTGTTACAGTGTGACAGCACTGTTTCCACCCACACACACACACAGACACACACTCGCACACGCATACACACACACACACACTCGCACACACGCATACACACACACACACACTCGCACACACACACATGCATACACACAGACACACACACACACAGACACACACTCGCACACGCATACACACACACACACACACGCATACACACACACACACACAGTATGTCATGAGAATGGTTGTGCAGTGCTTCTAATACTCAGAAAATAAGCTGAGGAGTTTTATCACAGCAGTGGAACGTCAAACTACACATCATTTGAAGTGCCACATACTTCATCTCCTGTCTTCTGTTCAAAGAGCTGAGAATAAGAGACCTGCAAATGTACCAGCAGAAAATACTGACTATCAAATTACTTCATGATTTTATCCTTGTTTGCAAGTTGAAAAGCCAGAAAAATAAATACAGTGAAGAGATTCTGCTATATCTTTCACACACAGTATATGTGTCAGATCATTTTATATGAAAAGTGGCAGAAAGCTGTTGCTCAGAGAATCTGAGCTCCAGACAGTGTAGACAGATGTGTTAATGACAATATGAGCAATTTAGTGTTGTACTACACCAACATACTCTAAACTATATATATATATATATATATACAGCAGGTAATGCAAGAACTGCAGTGCATTTCATACCTATATACATGTATAGCATCTGTCACATTCATATGAAAATGAAATAATAGTGTTTTAGTTATAAAAGTGTCTAGTGAAATAAAGTACCAAAAAAAGTTACTAACTAGACATGCAGCTGACAAGAAACAAAATGTACTAAAACTCATCTAAAATATCAAACATGTCTCTTACATTACAGTGTGATGCCAAAACAGCCCTTTCACCTTTCATGCCCTGCTTAATTACTACAAAACATCTACATGTTTACAGAAAAGAACTATACAAGAACTTATCATAAAACAAGCATCAATATTGTACACAGATATACACACATCTCTGTACTACAGACATGAAATTCCTTCATTCTTTATCCTGTTTTATCAGCCACCATTTGAACATCTTGTACACATTTTAAAAGGACACAAATATTAGTATCAATCATGTCGTCTGACAACTAAAATGCTAATGTTCAATACAGGGAAAAATGGGCTAAATGCAAAGCTTGTCGTATCATGTCACTGAACTGCAATTTTTCCAATATGAAATATGAACAGGCCGGTGTTTTATGTTTACTGATACATACAGTAGTTTGCTAATGTAAGTGTGCAGTATCACAATGATTAGACGTTTGGTTCATGTTTGTACCGGAAATAGTGGGAGATGATTTACTGTATATGAACAAGTTTAATACAGTTATGGGTAAATAAAGCTCATTGAAAAGTCTTTGAGCAGGTACATAACAGACCAGTGTTCAAAACTTCTTCTTCCCCTGATCTGCAGTGGTAAGTTTCTAATAATAATTGAGCTGTCAGGTGGGATTTCGCTGGAAATGTCAGTTTGGCATTATTTGACTTAAACATGCAGTAACCTGCTATTCTACATTACAGACAGAGATTGTGATAGAGAATTGCATATTGAAGATTAGACCTTTAGAAAGACAGTCAGCCCTCCACTGCCCTGTTTAGACGAGAGACTTTCTTGTCCACTTTATCTTTCTTTTGATTTCGTTCTTTTTTCTTCTGTTCAGTAGGAGGTTATTTAAGGTCCGGGAGCTCAGTGTTCTGCAGTCATGTGGTGTGAGTTTGCAGGAGACCTTTTGTTACTCACTGCTGCTGAAGGAGAGGGAGTCTGTCTGCAGTCACTGGACCTCCATCTTCTCATCCACAGACATCTCAAAGCAAAGCATGCTGCAGTAACTGCTTCAGTGTCTGGAGTCATACAGACTGCTTGCTTTGCCTCATTGTGTTCAATGCATGTTCAATTGTGGCACATTATTAATTAGTTTATTAGTTTCCTGCTTTCTTTCTCTCGGTCTCTCATCTTCGCTCGAGCGTCAGTGTCGCGTGGGCTGAGTCTTCAGTGTTCAACAGGTATTCTCTGCATGAATATTCATGTTTCCACCCCCTTGTGTGAGTTTTATTCTTTGAAGCAGCTCACGGAGGAATCGGTTACATCAGCACAGAAAATACATGTATTCAAATCAAACCTTAATCTATTTTCTGCCTCTAATGATGAACAAACGAACACTTTCAAACAGAAAGTTTGCTAGCACTTTATTACATGTTGCATGTTCTTACTATAGGAGTTAAACTTTAATAATTACATAAAATTAACTCTATACCTAACCATAAGCCTATAATAGGTCATTGTTGTTGTATAATAAAATGTTATATTTGTAATCTTTTAGTTGCATAACTTGCTCTGCCTTTGAAAGAACTTCAGAGAAGAAGGTTAATATCTTCTAGACCGTACAGGCTACTGGTTGATGGTCAATGGTAACAAGCGGCCAATTAGACAACGTGTTAGGCTAGTAAACCTTTCCAAAATCTTACCAATAGATGTTACAGTACCACAATAATAACAAGTAAGGTTAGATCTACAACAGAAACATGAGCATTGAGATATACAGAGATGCTATTTGGGTGAAGTTGACCAAGTAAATTAATCAAAGCAAACTGCTTTTCAAATGAAAGCTTTCAGGATGTTTTAAATAAAGTTTCTAGCAGGGTAATGGCTGCTTTAGAATAATGTACGTGTGGATTTGGTCAGGAAGAATTATAACATACATGATATAGTCTTTGATGACATCATTTGAACGCATCATGGCTTGATACAAACTACTCATATGGCATAATACTGGTATTGCAATGTTGTTTTGTGCAGATTTGGGTTTTAATGGCTTTTTTTATTCTATCCACTTGTAATGTTAATAAGGTTGCTTGCCCTTTAAGACTCCAATATAAAGTTTTTTAAAAGCCTTTGGTTAGGAAATATCAAAGAGCATAACCTCTGAAAATAGCGACTGACCTTAAGTAAACTCTACCAAAAACAGCAGCTTGATTTTTTTCAGATTTTGTGTGTGAATTACATCATTGTGGGAGAATTGCGAGATCACAGGCATGCAGGGACGCCTCCAGTTAATGAGACGTTTGTGAGTGACCTCAGAGAGGGCGGAGCTTCGTCCCTGCAGTCTCTGAATCTGCCAATCAGATCACGTCTCATCACATCTGAATGGCAGAGCATACGTGACTGCGGGAAAGGCTGGTACTGAATATGATGGTCATACTACAGACATACTAAAGCAACCAGCTCAAGGACATGAATCAGGGGAAGGGCTTGCCTCTAATGCAGTGGCTAAGACTTCATATGGCGGTTATGGTGGCCACAGAGAGACATCTGTGGGAAAGCTTAGCTAATATTGAGGAGAATGAAAAGCACTGAGTTTACTATATACAGTATAAGAGCTCTAGGGACTATAAGTACACTTATATTTAAAAATACTCTATTGTAAAAAACCTTGTGTGAAATTTTAGCAAAACATTTCTGATGTGGCTACAGTATGTGGGTATTTATGAATGTATAAAAGCATAATGTTTGAGGCAGATTTCTGTTTGCACGTGTGAACACTGCTGAAGTTTACACAACACTCGTGTAACGCCGGCCATCAGTTTTAATGATATCTGTAAACATTTCACAAAACATTTTCAATGATTGTTAATACTTTTATATGAAAAACACGTAGCTTCTTTTTAAATAGTTGTTTGGGTGTTTCCATTCTTAAACTTTTTTTTATTATTTTATTGACTTCTTCATGAACACATTAAACAATGTCATTGTCAGCTGGCTTACGTCACTCCAGAATTCCTGATTTCTGTAGAGAAACTAATGGTGCAAAAGAGGCTAATATTAATTAATTCAAAGATGAGTTCAATGCAATGCCAAAAGGTCACATCATTTCATTGAATGCAGAATTTAAAAGGCGACTGATTTGTGTTTGTCTGGTTAAATGTTGGTTTGCTAATACATAGTTTGCGAGTGTGTAATGAGTGAGTAATGAGGGTGAGTCCGCACCACATCACGCCAAAACATGCTTGTGACTTTGGAGAGATGCTCATTTTTATCATCAAATCAAGAGAGGCATCTGAAATGAGGCATTAGGCATTCTGCTATGCTAATCGCCACAATTAGCAAAAATGGGTAAAGAGAAAGAACAAACTTCTAGGGAGCATAAAACAAGAGGAAACTACATGGACATTAGTCAGTCAGCGTCTATGAATCATTCAGCACCATGCCAGCACTTAAAGGCATTGACAGCTTCTGTTCTTTGTGCTTATAGGTTCCTCCTGCTCTTTTCAGCTTTTATAATTCATGTAAATTTTACTGCAGGGGGTTTTGTCGCATTCGGCGGCTGCGCTGGAGCGCTCACTGAAAGCTGGTGTGCAGAGGTAATAGCTACCCGCTGATATGATGAGACAATCGGCATGTAATTGTACATTCTAATTGTTAGGTCATGCGGCCCCTAATTGAAGGCACTGAGCCACCCACAGACAGTGATCTTCTTACCCTTAAGACAACACTGCTGCCTTATCCGGCTGAATTTCTGTATTATTAGACTTATTAATAACAGGTAATAAAATGACCACAAATGTTGATTTTATCAGCACCATCACAAGCATACAACATCAACACACTTCCAAAATACAGCAGACAACACAGTTACAATTCCTTTAAACACATCTTATAATAAATAAGACAATAATAATAATAGTCTGTTTCATTTAATACCATAAACTAAGCAACATGTTAATATTAAAGGTGAACTTAATTGTATGTGTCATATGGTTCATATACATATAGACTCCAAATCACTTTCAAAGTTTCATTTCTTTTAGGGTGCTGCCTTCAAAGGTTTCTATATAGATATCAAGGAAGCTCAGTGGAATTTGGAGCAGAGCTAAAATAAAATGTAGCTCCACAATGGTAAATTATACATGTACAAAAAATATAAAAGTTAAAGTTTGGGAAATATGTCTGAGTCAGTCTTTTATCTGCTGTGCAATACTATTGACAGGAACAGACTGATCTTATGGGAAAACGGCAAAGGTGGATCAAACTTTTTCTGCTGAATTTTTGCATTTTGTCTCCAGAATTTTCACAGTGAATTCAGAATTGTTAAACCGTAAGCTTTAACTTACTTCAGACATGAGCCACAACCATCCTAATAAAATATGTCAGTAGCAGTTGTATTATAATTCTCACACACTTAACACTACTACAACTAAACCTGCCTTCTTCACTAACTCAACATCAGAAGGGTTGTGATGTTAAATACACAGCGACACATATAGTTGGTTTAGCCCAGTGGAGGACATTTAAAAACTGAGGGACAGATTTTAGAAGACACACAGCTTGACCTGCTGTTTCTGATTCACCACAAGATCATGTTGAATGGAAACAACTGCCATGTAATAATTCTCAAAGAGAGACACATGACAATCCCAGCAGGTGTGTCTCCATTTAGATTTTGCTATTTCACACGCCATGCAAACCCTCATCTACCCTCAACTTCCACAACAAAAGTCACTGCAGTCATTTAAACTGATTCATCTGTCCCCCCAGAATTCATGCAAATTTTAATGGTGAATGTTTGGTACACCCTATACACTACAGTGCACTACATACTTGACAGTTTGCACCATTAACAGGGTCATGATATGAGGAATTAAATTTCCCTTCATCGTTTGACATATACCAGTCTTTAATATCTTCTTTGGTAAGTTTCATAGTTAAAAACATCCCCCTTATCAATAATGAAAGCATAAATTGGATAAATGGGCTAGGACCAGTTTGAAAAAGTAATTTCTTCAACAAACAAAACAAAACTGTAGAACAACTGTATTGCTAAACATGAAAATTTGATTACACTAGACTAGTGCTTAAAGCTACGATTCTGGAGAAACAAAAAGTTTGATTTTATCACACAATTGTAGCGTTTTTAGCAAAAATGTAAAATTGCTTATTAAATTGGTGTGGCCAATTTTCACCACATTTGTAAACACTTAGTTTTACATGATATTAGCTGCTAAAATGTGATTGGCTGCTGGCGACCATGTTTTTTTAATGTATCCAAGTGAAATTATAGAATATGTTAAGACATACATAAAAAGATGTGTACCAACTTTAATCATACATTTATGGTTTTTCTGTTGTAGTGCCCCCTATGGGAAAAATAGGACAACATTTGACACAGAATTTCCTTATGTCTACATGTACCAAGTTTGTTAAGCTTGGAGTTTGCATTTAGAAAATATTTGCCAATTAGAGAAACAAGGAACCTAGTAAAATTTTAGGGCAATAAATCATGTAATACAGGTGGTTTTTGCTATTTGTGTGGATGCGCAATATGCAGTATGTGCAAATATATAAATACAGGAGACAGACACTGAGTTTCACAGCTACACTTTGGTCTTTCTTGCAAACAAATTTGCATTCTTCAAATTACATCCAATTACAAAAAACATGTTGCAAAAATAGAGTAAACAAACACTGAACTCTTTATGCAACCCTGCAATAACTAAAACTTTCCTAAACTTTATTTATAAATGTAAATGCATTCATAGTTTCATGACATTTAATGTATGCATTTCTGACTATTAAACAAGCCTGTGATTATAATTCCTGTTAACTTTTACGTTACATACAGCTTTTTATATTATTATTATGTCTGGATCCATCAACTAACCGATCGGCAAGGTGAGCTACAGTTGTTGAAAGATGCCTCTTTTGCTCAAAAAATGACTTTTAGCATGTCAACTCTTGAGAAAGTCTATGATTATGCTGCCACTTAGCAGCCAAAAGTAGCAAACGCACATGAACAAAATTGCTGCGGCGAGAAATGCGGTGGTATTATTCTGGTTGAGTACCATATGTACAAACACTCCACTATCCTCAGTACCCACACATGCCATACAGCAGCCGAATCGTCTTTCTGTTTACTGACGTGATGTAACCGTGCCAACGAATTAAGTCAAACTGTAGACATTTTCTGTGAAATTGGACCCGTCAGCTCAAATCATAAATCATTTTTATAAACGTACCACTGAGAATTAGGAAAACCGTTTAAAAACTGATCTGCTATGTTCTTGCTCAATAACTGATTATAAACACAAAAAAACTATTGCAGCTTTAATTTCACAATTTTGTGAAAATAAAAGATATCAAAAAATTAAATTGTAATAATAACAAACATTTTAGTAATACATTGCAAATCCATTTACGTGTGACTGCATACGTGTAACATCATTACTGGATGTGCTTTGTGCTCTCAGGTACTCATGAGATAAATTTATCTTGTCTAATACGTAAGAGTTTAATGGCTCTAAAGATGCAGAAAGATGTTCCACAATCACACTAGCTCATGATACGAGATGGGAGGATTTAAAAAGCAGGAACTTGAATTGTTTATTCATTTATTTTTAGGTTTTCTGAATAAACTGATCTCATATTTCCTGTCTGCAGGATGTTTTATTCAGATTTCACTGTAAAAATAATCAGTTCTGTGTGTCCTGGTGGGGCTGATTTATAATTTATTCTTTGACCCCACGTCTCCGGCCCCGAAGGCAAAACTAGTGATAGAAGCTCAACCTCTGGGTGCTGCTTTACAGATCGTAGTAAATACAGCTCACCAGACCCTTGCGGGAGAAATATTTATCATTGCTAATTAGATTAGCAGGAGGAACCTTTTATTCTCATTCAGGGGAATATCACAGGGAACTGTGGTACTGTAGGTACTGTAACAACAGCTCTGCAGGTTAGAGAGCAGCTTAGCACACTTGTGTTCAAATGTATTGAGGTGATTAAAGAGAGCCACACATCACTGATATGAGATGATGTGTGCATCCATCACGGTGTGACATCACTGAGTCAAAGGACAAGCACAGTATTACATCATGATAACCTCTCGAGTGCAATGAATTCTTTACATCACAGAGGTCCAAACATTCATCAAGACTGAATGTGCTCTGACTGAAATCAAGAT
>JAZGTK010005847.1:0-21735 GCA_036877625.1 Ambastaia sidthimunki
GCATAAAGTTTCGTTTTCGACTGTCTGGTGTGATGACTGATATGTCCTGTAGAGGGCGACATAAGGCCGCAGCTTATGTTTGAACAGGACACCGAAAAGTTTCCATGTCTGTAAATCTTGCCAGCATTTACATACTTAAACATTTGAGGTTTAAACATATTTCTGTTTTAAGGTTGGAATCAGGGGGAAGGATATTGTTGTCCTGGGAGTCGAGAAGAAGTCTGTGGCTAAACTTCAGGAAGAGCGAACAGTGAGGAAGATTTGTGCTCTTGATGAGCACGTGTGTATGGCCTTCGCAGGTAAACATCTCTCTCTCTCTCTCTCTTTCTCTCTCTCTCTCTCTCTTTCTCTCTTTCTCTCTCTCCTCTGCATTGTAGTTATAATCAAGGAGACATGATGTAAGCTATCAGTATGTTCTGCTGCAAAAGTTGATATTATTAGATATAAAGTTGATATTGTTAGATTTTTTAAGATATATTACCCAGGTCTCTTTAAAACTGTGATCTACTGTTATTTAAAGAGTTCTTAAAGCCCATGTAAATGCATTTGAGAAGTACATTCCTCTGTCTCATGATAGTCTATTAAAACTGAAAGCTGGGCATATTGCAGATCTCATGCTTTTCTGTATACAGCTAATAGACTTTAAATACATCACAGCCTTGCCTCTACTTGATATAAGTGAGGGAGACGTTCTCATTAATCTTCAGTGTGGTGCAACATGAATCATAAACATATATAGTTCAGTTTTTTACTTGAGTTAGTTTTTTAAGCGTGTGTGTGTGTGTGTGTGTTCAGGTCTTACTGCAGATGCCAGAATTGTCATCAACAGAGCGAGAGTTGAGTGTCAGAGTCACAGACTCACAGTGGAGGATCCGGTTACTGTGGAGTACATCACTCGATACATTGCCACACTCAAACAGGTAAAATCATGTTCAGAAACATGCTTCAGCGTTACACACTGTACGTGGTTTACAGTTTATTTCCTTCTTTCCCCAAACACTTCAGAGCTAAATGAGAGCTTCCTGTGTGTGTGTATGTGTGTATGTATCTGTATATATGTGTGTGTGTATTCATTTCAGATTTATTTATATAGCGCTTTTTACAATATTGCATTGCTTCAAAGTAGCTTTACATATAGTAAAAAAAACAGAAAACTTGTCAGACATGTATATATAAGTATATATGGTATTATATTAAGCAGAATATGCTATATGTATATATATGTATATTGCAGTGCTGTTGGTATATTTGTTGTGATTTCTCATTTATCAGCGTTACACTCAAAGCAATGGACGTCGTCCCTTTGGCATCTCTGCCCTCATTGTGGGTTTTGACTTTGATGGAACTCCACGTCTATATCAGACAGACCCGTCAGGAACGTATCATGCATGGAAGGTAAAGAGCAGCTATACACCGTGAGACACTGATTGTATTTTATATTCAGTCTTCTGCATGTATTGATCTCTTCTGTGTCACCAGGCAAATGCGATCGGGCGCAGCGCAAAGACGGTGAGAGAGTTTTTGGAGAAAAACTACACAGATGAAGCCATCGCTAGTGACAACGATGCCATCAAACTGGCCATCAAAGCCTTACTGGAGGTAAATCCGTTGTTACCACGGTTACATGTGTGCAAAACACTTCTCATCACATAGCAGACAGGATGTGACGTGTTTGCTGGAGCAACTGTATGTGATCTGTGCCACACAGGTTGTGCAGTCCGGCGGTAAGAACATCGAGCTGGCTGTGATCAGGAGAAACCAGCCCCTAAAGGTGATAACATTTACTGACTCTTAAAGCGTTATTGATGTATGTCGATGTTATTGATGCATTTATAATGTCTTACCACATACGTTTTAATAGTACATGTGTTCCTTGGGATTCAAACTATGACCTTGGTGGTTTTAGCACCATTCTGTACTGGTTATGAGTGTTAATGATGAGTAATTTAAGTGTTTATCACACATAACTATTATACAGTCTTAGAAATCTTGAAACATGAGCCACAAGTTTTGTATGACTTTTATACTGTTGTTTTACTCTTTGGTAGCTTAAGAGTTTGTAGACTCTCTATAAACTTTAATTGTAGGAAAGAAACTCAATTCTCATTTTATATTCAGCATAAAATCATATATGTTGGGAGAATAATAATAATGTGCATAAATAACATCAAGATTTAAATTTTTGGGCAAACAGGTGTTGAAAATAATTATGAAAATAATATTTGATGTCCATTAATCCAGTTAACAGTCACATGACCCATTTGGTTCCGTCTCCTCTAGATTCTAGAGTCCAAAGAAATCGAAACGCTGGTCACTGAAATTGAAAAGGAGAAAGAGGAGGAGGCAGAGAAGAAAAAGCAAAAGAAATCTTCATAAATCATTCTCATGAACACACACTTCCTCTCTGTTTTGTTGATATGGGCAGAAGCACTTGGCTAAGACCCTCACTGACTGTACCTGTCCCACCTCTCATCTGTTAAGAGCAGTCTCTCAGTCTTCTGTTGAGCCCTGAGTGCTTTAATTACAGTTAATAAGCATTGACGATTATATACAATATTTGCTTTATGAAAAAAGCTACATAGTAGAGTATGTTCAGGGTTAAGAGTTACTGAGAAAAATATGACTTTTCAAGTGTGCCCAGCGGAGAGTGTTTTTACACTTCTGTAAATGTAACATTTCTGGTCTGTTCTACCACTGAGAATTCTGAGAATGTCCTCTGCTCTGTTTAGCCTAATAAATGTTTTTTGATTTGTACCCACAGACTGGTTTGTTTTTATTGATGTGATGGAAACTTGCGTATGCTAGTCGAAATGCTGTTTACGACGATCTGCTTAAGAGAAGTTTGAGAGCAGATATTTAGGATGAAAAATCTCTGTCTCTCTGTGTGTGAATGGAGACCTCAGATAACATTAAAAACATCTTTGTTTTCCTGAGCGCACTCATGCATAATGATGGGGAAAATTACCTCTGACTTCCTCCGTTTGACGTGCTGTCAGAGGAACGGAAACCTAGACCGTGCAGATATTCTGTCTTTGATCTGAGGCGGGTAGCGACTGATACAATCAATAATGAATTGAACAGAAGAGCTGCAGTCTGGAGTGATTTCAGTGGCTCTTCATTGGAAATGTCGCGCACGATGTGTTTATTTATTAGTCGGCACGAAGGGCCGCGAAACTGATGTCAAACGTCCTTGATGAAAAGACGGATTGTGAGTGAATGTTTTAATCCATATAACCTGCATTTTCTAACCACACATTTTCTGCTGCAGTCATTTTGTAAGCCTGTATTGGCACACAAGATCGTACGCATCTGAATGGCATGCGCACACTCTCTGTGGGGGCTGTGAACGCTGCCGGCGTATCAATATTTAGCTCCCAGCACCTCATTCATGATTATTCCGAGGTAATGGAATATTTCAGGATCTGTACCTCAGGCAATCACACAGAGTAGTTAAGTTTCTGAGGCTGTGGCAGGACATACATTAAAGGGGCTCCGTTTAAGATCATTCAATTTAGAAATGCAAAGAAAGACATTTGGGAAAAATAATGCAGAAATTGTGGAACTCCATGCTAATGCTGAGCAGAGGTAACCCCTGGTCAGATGTGATGATAACCTTCTAAAACGTTTGTGATTTGCATGTGCAGTTAAAAGTGCAGATTTGTCCTGCCCCTAATTTGTTTATTTTGGCCCTTGTTTCTTGATCTTGTTGCAGAAGAACCCTTGTTAATATCAATTGTTATGCTCCTTTCAACGTCGACTACTTAAGCTTGCTGTTGGCCAGGTCCACCTTTCATGTTATGATCTGATTGGTCAGTCTTAAACCAGCTGATTTAATCATTATTCTCTTATTGGTCAGTACTGGTCTCTATATGACTGTCCTGTGGTGATTGGTAGATGGCAGCATTCATGCTATTGGTTGGTTGTGGTCCCCAAGGGCTTTGTTCTGATTGGTCTGCTGTAAGGCCATGCATTGCCCTGGGGCTTGCACACAGACCTGTGTACAACCCTCAATCGACTGCAATAACAGCCTATTACAACATTTCCAGCATGGCTGTATCAGCCATATAGCAAAAGTCATTTCTGAGTCAATTTTACAAACCCACAATGATGTGGAACAACATAATGGTTTATCACAGCTAATAACACACAAACGTGTTTAATTGTGTTTCCATACAAATGTCATGTTTATATACATAAATACCTTTAACCTGACAAAAACTATTTACATATAGAAATCATACAGGATACATATAGAAATTACAATGACCAACAATGACACCGAACAATGACAACAATGACACAATGTATACATCCAAACACAACATACATCAAATATTTGATTGTATGGTTTGTGTTTTCTACTGTAGATAAGTTCTATATGAGAGTGTCTGAGTTTGCAGTCTTGTTACATGCAGAAATTCACAGTGACTCAAGTTGATGGTCTCTGAATAACAAACTGCCCATATGCACCTAAAACTGAGGGACCAACAAAAACAATGAGACCCTGCAGCCACATGGACCTACATCGTCTTACAGTTTAGAAACGGTTATAAAATATTCACACTTTTCAAAATATTCACAAGTTTTAACTGTGAAACTAAACTTACCTGGATCCTGGAACTAAGGATATAAAAAGAGTGAATGATGCCGTTACATTCCCAGATTTAATCAAAAGTTTGGCTGAAACATTAACTGATGCTGCTGCAGATCTAAACTTTTGAGACTAAAACTTTGAGTCCTAAATATTTTGTAACCTTTATTAATGTCTTGGTCTTTCCCTGCTGAATGCACTGGTTCTTAGATGTGAATTCTACAACAGAGATGAAACCTCAAAAAGAGGCAAATATAAAACTTCCTCGGGCACAGGAGGTTTTTTTCAAAGGCCCGTGTAATTTAAGCACACAAAACTCAAAACCATCTTTTCACTTATTAGCATTCCTGCCTGCCTGCCTAGAGGAAGAGGAATTCACAAATGTAAAAACTAATTAAACTAAACTAACATACAATCCTCTCATCTTTTGTTCAGCCTTGTCCTCAATACTGTCCCCCTTTCTCTAAAAATCCCAACAATCTCACAGTATTTTACAGATACAATTAGCTTATTCCCCTTTTGTAGCATGTGAAGCCATTTTACATTAAATAAAAGAGTTACAGTGAGATAGTGGCATATACTGAGACTTTTGTGCCAGTCAGAGGTCATGTGACACCTGAATTTAATATAAGCCACAACTGTAAACACAGCTTGCCTAAATACAGACAGAAAACCAGAAATAACTAAACTCTCTTCTGTGCTACAGCCTGTTTATGTGTGCAAGTGATTATCTCAAACACAATTATATCTGCATGTTTTCTCCACATCTGCAAAGAGTGACGTGTGTGTAGACAGTCTACAGGAAACTCAAACTGGTTGGTCTCTGGACCGGCAGCCTCCAGAGGTTTCCTCTTACCAGGCCCCAGGCCGGCCAGTGCAGCCAAATTTACATCTCTGTGCTCCTTCTGTGCCAATCCCACCTGCTGTATCTACAAATAAAGGGAAAATGTGTGTTAGATGGGCATTAAAAATAAAATCAATATTTCTGTTGGCTCATCAAATTCCACATGGAATGTTTGGGAAAAAACGGAAAGCTGTTATTGGTGATAAATCTTTAATTTTAGCCCTATTGATTTTACATAAAGCCTATGACATAGAAGCACAGCCAAAAGACAAACAAACATACAGGAACATGTCATGAGCTCCTAACACACACTGTACACATGAGTAAACCAGCGTTACCTTGTAAACAGACGCACAATTCTTCCAGAGGGCTTTCATTACATTCTGTTCCCTGTGTAGCCCTGGGCTTCAATTCCAGACCCAATATTAGACTCAATTAAAATGAGCCCCCAATTAGGAAGCTTGTCTCCAGGGTGTGTATATGTGCGTGTGTGGATTTGTCTATGTGGGACACAAATGGGACTTTATGAAGAGCATTGATCGTCCTCATTGCTATATAAGAGAGCAGCATGAAAAACAGGTTGTGAAGGAGGGACATATGTTTTGTTTTTATTTACAGAAACGCACAGAAATGCTTCTACGACTTTGGCTGTCTGTTTGAACGACTCTGATGCAAAAAACAGAGTCAGAATACACTCGTGTTTTTCCCTCTCGTGAACAAACGGTTACCCGGGCGATCCGGAGCGACGTCTCTCGCTCTTCTTCCTCGTCTTTGTTTCTCGAGTCTCTCCAGCTGCTGCTGGAACTTCAGCTGCGAGCGCGTGTCATTGGTCAGACTGCAGCACCAATCATTCTCACCGCAGGAAACACACATCACATTAGCTTCCAGCCAGACACCATTCTGAAGGTCAAGCTCCCCCTCAAGAACGCCTCAGTGTGTCTCAATGGTAACGAGTTGTCTGGACTTTGGAAAGCTTTCACTTCCTAATTTCCAAAATTTAACTACACAATAATGCTGCAAGATATTGAAGCAAAATGCAATAACTTGCTAATTTCACATATGGTAACGCTTTATATTTGTAAAATCAATTTAACATACTGTATATTTAAACATTATATAACCGACATGGGAAAAGAAAGAATTTTTTGTTTGCAAAAAGTTTGCAATTGTTTGCAATTGTTCTGTCTAGTGTGTATGTGGATATGACACTTCGTAACTTTAAACCTTGCAGGAGATCTGATGATGTTGAGCATCTCCAGAAGGTCGTGTTGCCAGAGAGAGCTATTCAAGAACATCAGGACATACCTTCATGATCAGAAGACCACCTGTACACACACACACACACACGGTTCTCCTGGCATGGGGGCACTGTGCATTGCTTAAGACACATACATTTTAGGACTGTATCTAAACCCAAAACTCATTACATGCAAGTTAATTATTAAACTTTATTCATAAATAACCTACGGTTGCTTTACTTACAGTCAGTAATTATCAGGCCCAGATAAATCTGCAGACTTTCATATTTTGGGGAAAAATTGCCTTATTCTACAGAATGTGTTTAAATAAAGATGTGTTAGATCAGAGAGTGTATTTGTAAATGAACTAGTAAGTGTTTCATAAATGACACACAGGCAGTAGGGAGGCCTGTGGCTGCAAAGGTTTAGTGGGAAATCTTAAATGCTTTAAAATAAGCTAGTTGAGGTGTCACATGTGATAACAGCAATGTTACCAGCAAGAACACACATCATTTTCAGTGAGTTGTGTAACCAGTGCTGATTTATATATATAACGCTGCCTATATCATCTGTGTACACCACAAATCTGCAGCTTGAAACTGCATCCCGTCTGGAGAAGGTAGAAATTCTTACATCTTATATATAGATTTGGTTTCCCACAGACCACCCACAAATCTAGTTTCTGTTCTCCATTGGCCAGAGCCACCTGCATGTGTCGGCAGAGTTCACGTGCCCTTGTGTCTTGTTCTCATTGAGCATTTGAACAGATCCATTTAACGCCTGACAGAAACGGAGATTGTGGCAAATGTTTTCATTTAGCTGGAATTCTGTGACTTAAATGTTTTCCTGAACTGTTTACATTATATTCCGATTTCCATAACGTCAGACACACTTTGTTCCTGTCGGCCTGTTACGCTCGCCGAGCAGACAGACATCTGCAAACGTTCCAACAACATCTCAGTTTTGCCCTTTCTGCTGATGCGGCCCGAGTTCCTGCGAGGCCAAGCCTGTCTCTTTCATTTCCACTTTCTCCCCATCTCCACCTCCTCCACACAGCTCCTCCTACCTCCTGGCTATCTCTCTCTGTTTCTCCCTCTCTCTGTCATTCTCTCTCTCTTGTTTCCACTTTTTTTGATCAGTGCAGCAGAGTGGATTCCTGCCACTCTGGCAACTTTGCTCAGCTCAGCACTCATTAGCATACTGATTAAGCAGAACAGGCTCGACTGAGATACCGCTGATCAAAGACTGAGCTCGCATTCCATGTCTGTCACAACACGCCGCAACATATGCCCCAAAAAACACAGACAGGATGTACAGCAGAACTGAGGGAAATGAACAGACTCTGACAAACAGAGATGGAGACATATGCATTATCACTTTTAATAAAGATACACCGGTGGATGAGGTAAGCGAGACGATAAAAACTGTAGCCTAGCTCAGCAAAGGAAGCAGCACTGAGTAACGCAATATTTTGCCTTCACCATTATATAAAGTTACAATTAAGTTTTTGTACCTATATATATTTAGCCCAATTAATGTAGTGATTGCTAACAGGATGTGAAGAAACTTCTGGTAGAATTCTGGTAGAAGGCACCTCTCTCACCAATGTCCATGTGTGTCCAATGGGAAACACCAGTATGGTGGTGCAGTTCATTATGAAGCTTAATCTACAGTGACATAACTGCCCTCCACCTACATTCTCTCGTAAAAGACCCAATACACACGCCCGCAGAGACCCTGAGAAGGGCCGCGGGTCAGAGCTATTACCGGAAAGGGCCCGGGGTTCTGTCCTTGAAGCCGCGCGCAGGTGCTGGAAGGCCCGGCTGAGAGAAGTGTGTTTTAGACGCCTGAAGGAAAGAGCGCACAACAGCACCCGTGGGGACCGAATAAAAATACACATATTCTTATCAGCTGGAAATTAATAGAGAAGAAACAAGCAGAAAAGAAATAATTCTTCCGGAAAATTAGGCTGTAATCAATATAATGTAGGACAGCTCTGTGTAATCAAACGCAATGTCTGTACCTGTAAGAGCAAATAAGAGTAGCTTATACCTGCTGGTTGAGTGTTGGTTTAGATGACCAGCTGTTTGGGCTGAGGGTGCATCTGTGTGGGTAAGACCACCTCAGGTGATGATGTCACAAGCTGTTTGAAAAATGCTCCTTTAGGTTGCTGGATTCACTTACAAAACAAAGTCAGGGCATTAAGAAGACAAATGCCATTCCTAAATAAATACAGCGGAGATTATGCGGAGCAAAATTACGGATATGAAATATTTAAAGAAGGTATGGTGGATCTCGTCCACCTTCAGGACATCGTAGAAGCCACATACGTCGAGCATTAGGAGAAACTCTTTCAGATTCAAGTAATCAAAATATCTAAAGTCTATTCAGGTGTATGCAAAATGAGCTTCCACATTTCTGTGGAAATCCATCAAGACGTCCAATAAAATGTTGGTATTAGATTACTGAAAAACAAATTATGACATTATTTGAATATGATAACATGACATTCCTGGTAAGAAATGGGGTAAGACTCATGCATCTTTGTCTCTGGTGTAAAACTAATTTGCCTGTGCTAGGGCTTGTGGGATACTGGTGGTTTTAAGTGAATTAGTCTGTATACCGTGGGCGGCGTTGAGTTAACCAGGAAATGAAGACAAAGTGAAGAGAGGCTGTCATAAAAATGAACCAGTGCACTGGGAAGGCGGCAACGTGAAATTAGAGTCTTTCTCACACACAAAGAACAAACGTCTAATTCCATTATTACATAAAACATCAGGACTGTGCACTCAGAATCCCTGATCATACATATCTGATTTACTGAATTCCAGATATTACATGACAGGGGACAGTGGGGTAAAATGTGTCCACTAAACTTAGCATTTTTTGTCAACACGACCATATATTTACAAAGAGTCCATGCTTGACCAAAAGTGATAGTTAGCTTTGCTTTTAAATGCAGGTCATAATTAAAACACTATTACAAATGTTGACAACTACTTCACAATATTCATATGACATCTAATTAGACATGTTAGCTGTAACTCATTTAATTTCTCTACGCCTAGAGGACATCTTAAGTAAAAAGTGTCTCTCCACAGCTCTTATACACGTAAAGCACTGAAACACAAACTAGACTTGGAAAAAATTTGTATACATTAATATTTAATTGAAGCACATCCAGGTTTATTTCCAAGGTAAAAACATCAACACTGAACGATCATTTGTTTTCGTTATTATCAAATTACTCTCACATTGTTTCATATGGGCAAATGGGCTGAAATCGTCATGATAAATTGCCTTTCATTATAAAATGGGCAGAGGCTTACCAGCTGAGCAGTTCTGATTGGCTGTGTGAATTTGTGGGAGGAGCTGACAATGAAGGAGGCCTTCTGGGTTGCAAGCTTGTTTGAGGCTGAATCTGAGGGCTCAGCATCTGCACGTATGAGTGTTTAATTTAGCTCAGACCAAAAAAGTGATCCGGCAGAGCATTGTTTCATTCATATATGAGCCATGAAGGTCTGATAATAGATTTAATCTTCAAATCAGGTCAAAAATGAGGTCAGTGCCCTCTTTCATAACTTTGTTAAAGCTTGGAGTGCTGCTCACATCCAAATGGGTTTTAAAATCTGCAGTCAACTTAAGGAAAGGCACACGAAGGATACGGCTGAGAGGAAGATTTGAGCTCCATGTCGAGTTTTTCAGTGAACTCTTTCTCCTCCAGCTTCCCATCCTACACACAGACAACAAAAAGAGGATTAAACCAAACTTATTAATGTACTACGTATGATACGCTGATCATAAAAACAGGAAGTGACATCACACCAGCAGGCGTTTGACAAGAGCTTTGACGTTCTAAGCCATGTTGTTCGAGTGCCACTCAACACTTCATGAGCTTCATAAGAGTGATCAGGAAGTTCTTACACTTTTTCACATTCTCCAAGTTCTACTGATCATAAGGACAAAACCGCTTAATAAACATATTCAAAACCTGAACATACAAACTCATTGCAGAATTCATAGTGTGTTAAGTTGTGACTTACCACTGTGACATTCACTGGGGTCAAAGAAGTGTTTGTGCTTGACCTGTTTGGTACCCTTGACAGATGGAGCACATTTGCCCACAGACTGAAAACAAATGAAATACAGACATGATTAAACAGATGAATGTGCTATATGAGATTAATGACCCAAGGGATATTTGTGAGCCAAACCAGCAATGCATGTCAGTCAACATTTTGCCCCGAAGTTAGTGCATGAATCATTTTTATTTATATTTTTTGTTGTTTGGATCAATAATTGATGCAGCCAAAGTGAGTAATACCTTTACAGCTGAGGTATTAATTACAGTAGAAGCACTGACAGAATTACTCCTCTGGTTAAAGGTCCCCACTGTGCTGCGGTTTGGAGTCATTTGACTGGCTTTGAGAATGGTTCCTGCAGTGGAGCTGAGATGTTTGACCGAGGTTCCTACAACGCTAGCTGGTTTAATGATGGTGCCTCCTGTCATGCAAGATTGTGTGAAAACAGCGGTCTCTGTAGCCCATGATTTTAAAACTATTCCTACAGTTGTGTTAAGTTTAAGTTGGTAGAGACCAACACACTAGAAGGTGGCCAAGAAACTCTGGTGCACCAGTTACAGTAGCCTGTGAAAAGAGATACATGAAATAAGCCATTTCCATATTTTTAATAATTTATTATTATGTTTCTGGACCTTTGATTTCATTCCAATATATCAAAAAGTGATCAAAACACAAGCACACCTGGCTGGATGAAGGTCTGATTATAGCAGAGGCATTAGCTGGTTTTGGCAGCATTCCCTGAGCTTGTGCTTGGGCCAAAGCCTGCTGAGATACCAACATCAGCTGCCCACCATCACTGCGGATTAACATCATTCCTACAGAGGCGGAGGAGAGAGAATGACATTGGCAAAGGTTGATAATAAGGTTTGGTAGTTAGATGAAGTATTTTAGGTGTAAGGGATGAAGGATAATGTAGATAATGTAAAACTTACCCTGCGACACTTGGAAGTTAGCATGTAGCTACAATAGCATGTTCTGGGGGGAGCGTGTCATTGGGACATTTTGTGATGGGTTGGAATCCTTCACAATGTCATACCTGGCGTCAGGTGGTGACCCTGGACTGGTTTATGGCCACAAAGTTTACTGAGATCTTTCCAGTCTGATGAACCAGTGCCAAGCTGGTGGACCCTGGTCCCTGCACACCAAGTGTGTGAGTGTACATTGTGGTCGTCAAAAACCTGGAACTACGACCAGTGGTGGCTCTGATCCCTGCAGTGCAGTTATGATCTTGGGAGCAGGTTTAGATGATGCGGCAGGTCACGGGCAGTTGTGGTGCTTTTTGTGGTGGTTGCTCGACTTCATTAGGTGAAGCTGAATCTGGGATGCTTTTTTTTATTTGTGTTGGTAGCATCAGTGTTTGTCGTCTCTCGTTTGTCCCTCTCTCTCTTAATTACCTGATGTGACTTTACATCGAGTAAAGTCACAAATGTAGCAACTCACTATAAACGATCAGTACAAACGTTTTTTTTCACATTCTATGTGTTTGGGTCAACAAAAGTAACTTTATCCAAAACTGATGTACATTTGTTCTACAAATTGTTGGAAAACAACAAATGAATTAGCATGTCCACTGGTTCAGTTTCTAAAAATAATCTCAGTTAATAGTCCAACGGTTTAAAAGCATTTGAAACAGTGTTTTGTTTTGTGTTTCAGGTACATTAATGTTAATAAATGAGTCATGTTCATTTTTAAAAACTTTTAATAACAATATCACATTACATTCTCCTCAAACTTTAATCTTATGGATTATGAACCGGTTTTAACTGTATAGCCAAAGACTGTCAATTTACGGCCAGACAAATAATTTAAAAAACTTTCATTATTTATGTAACAATTAAAGAACATTTTCTCCAGGTTATAGCACAAGTTAAACACAGCCACCTGACTGGCTTGACAGTTTAATTATTATTCTTATACAGAAATGAAAAGAACAGAGTAGGGGAAGAAATATCCTTTTTGCAATAAATTATTTTAAGTTCATTTGGTTTCCTGGTTGTGTTTAACTAAATGAATGTTCACCTTAAATTCCCCCCCAAAAAACTCACTGCTGTGGCTTAGCCTGTGTTTGAGTGTGTATAAATATATTTCTAATTAGGTGTCATGGAGTTACATTTGAGCTGCTTTCCTCTCTGCTGTGATGTGATATTTATGAGAGAAACACTTGAAGATTAGCAACATAAATGATTCATCAAACAGGTTATTAAATAAGTACGTCTGATGAAATTCTTTACAGGATGTCATATATAGAGTCAACCCGCAGCTTCTTTCCTCCTGTCATCATCAAGACAAAACTGGCGGAGGTGCAATCTTGGCAGTCTTGAAGTTTTAAAACAAACCGTCAGAATAAAATTATTTGGAGACCATTTAGCATAGCCAGAGAGGTTCGGAAAAATCCCATCTGGAGTTTTAAACTTCCTTCTTAAAACTGTTTATTTATGGACAGTACCGTTGAAGAATCGTCCTGTGGGACCACAACATAAACAAAAAAAATCAAAACATCCCTTATATTCAGTTAAAAATACCACATCCAGTTTATTTTTCTGTCAGGCTAATCCAGAGGTTCCTGTTTGATTCGAATGACGGAGGTTGTGACCCCGCGGTGACATCGTTTGACCTCTCGCCTCAGAACGTACTCGCTGAACTGGGTCGAGTCCACGCCGCCTCCACAGGAAGCTGCGATCTCAAAACCTCTTTGCTGCAGTCGCTCCAGGACCTGATTGAGACACACACACACACACACACACAATTCATTAATGCTGTTATAACAAATGAACCAGCAATGCACAGAAAGCATCTGCCAGCAGAAACAGAACAGAATAAGTTCGAGTGACGCATAATCGACAAATACAGAACTATTGAGCATCTGTTCAGCAGCCCTCCCAACTGAATGAAACCAGATACTTCAAAAACACTTTTTTATTCTCCATAGGTGTTACCAGGCCTGTTGTCTTTCAATCTCAGCCCCTCTAAAAAATTACCACCCATAAAAATCAGTTTGTGTGATCTGTGATGTAAAATATATTTTTTGTTATTTTGCTCTGAATCCGTTTCTCAGTGGTTGAAATAAATGTTACTTTATTTCCTTCAGTAAGTGGCAGACCCGGTCACTGGTGTGGCATGATGACAACATTCACAGAAGACGAAACCTTTTTACATCAATGAGCTTTTTTTTCTTCAATACTTTCCATTCCAGTGACATCACACAAGAAAATGACACTGTTTCTGCTATACTTACAAACAGATGCTATTTTTATTTTTTAAATAAAAAATGCCTAGATTTGAACTCTGGCACTTAAGGCAAAAAATATTATCTCCATCCGTCTGTTTCTGTCATCTTCTGCGTTTGCACTCTTAGATCTTCCAGTCCTGCAGATATTCGCTCCACAGAACTGTGAGATCTCATTTCATTACTGTGGCTTGAGGACATCTCTTCCTGTTCTCTAGCTCTCACTCTCTACATCTCGTCCGCCATCTTGCTCTTCTCTCCTCCATCTTTCATTTACAGGTCACAGTTCAGGTTACAGGTCTGTGTGTCTGTCCCTCTATCATGCGTTTGTCCTTCAACCCTCTGTGTCTCATTTTTGCCGTCTACTGCCTCTACATTTCTCAATCTCCTGCTTTCATTAGTGTGACGGCGAATGCCAGGGGCCAAAAGATTTAATAAGCAAACAGGATTAGACAGCCTCTAGACACACACACACACACACAATGAAATGGTTACAGAGCACAGTATAGGAAAAACTGAGCTCATATTGCATTCACTTCTGCATTGAATCATTGAATAATGTGTTTGTAGTTTCTACAACCAGGTGAAGAAAAAGGTTTGTTTGTCGTTGTTCTGTTGATGTTGATGTAGCTTCTTTAAATTCAATTTTGGCAGGTCACTCATCTTTTTCCAGGTCGCTTTAGCTACTGCATATGTACAAAGGCTGGCATGTTTCTCATAACACTCTTTGGCACAGAGCCCCTCCCCAGATAATCGTGTTTAATGATTGGCTCTTTTTACCGGAAGGCGGGACTTCCTTCACTAAAGTGGCCATGTTGAGTGTTGCACTTTATCCTATTCATAGTACAAGAACTGCGGCATCTTGCTAATCTCTGTAATGTTTGGATGTTACGCACCTGTACGGAGTTGAGGTGGCAGTATCCGTTGAGTGGGAAGCGGATGACGTGAGTGGAATCGTGGTTCCAGCCCGCGTTGACAGAGTTGCACATGACGTCTCCTATCTCCGGGAAGATGTCCTCGATGAGGGCTTTATCGCCGCTCAGCGTTATCCTCTCTCCCAGCTCGGGGGCCACGCGCACCACCACACACTCACACATGCGTGACGTGTACCTAGAGTCCTGCTCGGAACGCCAGCGTTCCAGCTCAGCCTGCAGTGGCTGCAGTTGGAAATACCGGGCCTCCTCGTACAGCAGCGAGTAGTCCTGCACAGAGAGATTATTCAAACTCATTGCAATATTTCCAAAGTTTCATTTTCACCCTCCCATTCTAAGCGTTTACAAAATTACCTTGAAAAATCTTTACACACATTTGCATAATATTTTTAAAGCAGGATGGAAGTCTTACTTTAAAGTCGTCTGGGATGAGCAGTTTTGAGGTCCTGAGGAAGTTTAATATGTAGCGAAACATGTGTCCATCCCGATCTATAAAATAATGCTGCTTCAGACTGTCCAACACGATTGGCTCTGTGCCGTCAAACAAACGACCAATCCTGAGAGAGAGACTTAAAACTTTTACAATCCTATAAAGATCTTTATTACCCTCTTCAAAAACAATATTACATATTAAACAGATACAGGATCCACCAGCAGCTGTGTGTGAACTCAGGGTTATTACAGGTTTTTTTTTTACTGTTCAGTATTTTTTGTTTTCGTTCCATATATACCCACAAAATTATATTATATTGTATATTATATTATTATGTATCTTTTTTTATATTTAGATTTTATTTAAAATGTATTGCACAATATAGCTATCTATTGTAGCTTCAGTTTTTTTTTTTGCTTTTCGCAAACTGACATTTTTATTTTACGCTTCACCTTTGTAACAAGTTTTGATGATGTGCAAATACAATATTATACGGTACATATAGATGCACTGAAAGTTCAATCAGTCAGCACAGATTCTCCCTAAATCGTATCCAGCGTCAGACAGAGCATAGCTGGAGGCAGCAGCCATCGTTGCTCCTGACGACGCAAATGCCATCACCGGGCGCCTGTATCCTGTCTCTGCTGAGCGCGCTGTCATATTGATGTTGTTTGCGATAAAGTAGCCGAGGGTGAAACAGATCACAACTGTCATCGCTAGGTATGCCTACGCCTTTCCCCAAAACATCTGCTTGACCAAAACAAAGGCAGATTTTAGCTCTGGCCAGAGCAACTCCGACAGGTCACGAGAGTTTACAGACCTGATCAGAGTCGCGGGATGCCGCGTGAGGTAACGCAAGCTGCTGTGCATTTAAATGACACTGTGGAAAGCGGTGGGGAGCTAAAGCGGCGCGAGACATGTGAGAAGACAGGATGCTAGTCTGGCTCAAAGCGCTCCGGGCTTCTTTTGGCCTGTGCTCTGATGTTTAACTCAGTCAGCAGCTACGAGACAATAATGTTCTTTGGCATTGCAGAAATATAGCGGTCAGTGAGCTAATGAGCACAGACAAGCTACACGCATATACACACGCTGGCATACGGAACAAGCGCGGACCAAGCAGCAGTGTTGATGGCATGACATCTGTTTAAAAAAGTTCAGGCAGACTGCCAAACTCATTATGTGATGGCAGTAAAAAATGTTGCGATTGATGGGGGAAAAAAATCAATTGGCAGCTCATGCTTGTTTGTCTGTATGCATGTATTTCACCTGGACTCTGGGTATTTGGTTAGCGTGGCCAGGCTGCTGGTATACATGTGACCCCCTACATCGATGTGCACCGGTGCGTTGGTCTTCGTGAGCTGTGCCGGTGTGGGGATGCCGGCCGTGCCCAGCGGGGAGGCAGGCGAATGCGCCAGGATAGGCCGAGTCGACATGCCTACACTGTTGCTGCGATTCTCCTGAGGAAGAAAATATAACAGCACAGCTCAGACAGTCAGTCCCAAGATTATTATTCATAGCAGAAGGTTAAAACAGTTACAGAGTATCTGTAAACCATTTAACTTCTGTAATGTGACAAGATAGACAAAAAACATACAATGGATTTCATCCAACATGAATTGATTGTGAAAAGTGGGTGTTACAAACCAGATTGGAGCCCACTGATTGGACAGGACGGATTGAAAAATAATATGAATATTTTGAGAAGAACTGAATAATGTTTGTAGGTGCATATAAAATACACACCAGAAGACCAGAAACATGTACTGATAAAGAAAACACAGTCAATTATGGTTTCATGTTGACCTGAAGTGCCACCAGCAAAACCAAACAAAAACACAAAAACAACAGGTTTCAAAAACACTCCAATTGCTGTATTTTCCACCAATCTATTGTTCAGACAAACAGGAAGTCCATCTCAGACACACATCATTGAGTGATCTGCACAAAATACTGCAGAACAAGAGTATACACACTTCTGGGAATCCAGCCCACAAGCGACTCACTTATAATTGTCTTTGCACGTGAAACTGGGATAGAAGAAAGTATTTTAATGTCAGAAAAATTACACACTTCATTTTTAAATGAAACAGCCTGTTATAGTCAATGCGTCACAGGGTGGAATAAGAGCTCAGTGATGAATCTCAGTCATGGATCACGACAAACACAAATACTCATTCTTTCCTCGACAGCTGCATTACAGACTACTGGAAAGAATTTCATTTACCAATAAAAAAGCATTAACAGTGATTTTACTGTAAGCATTAATTCAACATTTATTACAGCAGCCAATAAAGTCTCTTTAGCATCCATAGGGTCTCGATCCATAGGCTGTGTGACATATCATGTGCTTGGGTTTGCTCAGTGGTCACCGTCTACTGAGGCACAATGAAACAGCCACAGGCAAATTTTCCTTTAAAAGACGAAGGGATAAAATCACAGACTGTAACATAAGTGTGTTGTGTACATGTGTACTTAGAGCAAACGCATATCAATGCTTTATTCGCCCAGAGCGGAGTAAAGCTAGCCGAGTCGGCTGTCTTGGAGAATGAGTTCAGCGGGCAGCCTTATACAGCGACCTGAAAAACAAACATTAACCCTTGATAAACATGCATCCAGGCTAATGCAGTAAAACACTAATGATAAATATCTCTGGCACAACTGGAGCCATTTTCTGATGGTGGCTGAAAGGGGCGTTGTGCCTGCGGGGGGACAAACGCGGGTCAAGAACAAATTTTTTCATTTTAAAAGTGTTTTTTTGGCTTATCTTTTATTTGCAGTTTAGACACTGAAGAAATGATGGCATATGAAGAAGTAACTTAAGAATTAATTTTGCTTATTTTCAGCGGAAAATACTTCCTTTTTATCAACGTGACTGTATTAATCTGTCTAATGCTTCAAACTTGTAAGCACTGTGTATCCCGTAGGAAAACGAAACATTTCTTATAGTACAAGTGTTTGTGTTAGTAAGTGTTTTTGGCAGATTGATTACCATTTGTATTACCACAGTTTTACTACAAATACCACGATTAAACTACAGTTAATGTGTGGTTTAATTACAGTAACCATGTTTTCTTTGGTTTTATTTGTAGTAAAACTGTGTTAATTTTTATAATGGGTGTTTATTGTTGACTTATGACAAACTGCTTGTATTATTTTCTCCTTTGTAAATGGCTTTGAATAAAAGTATCTGCTAAAAGATTAAATCTCAATTCAAGCACACAGTGAAATATTTGCTTATTTTTTATACTTATTTATATTTAAAACACACTGTAACATAGCTGTACTTTAATAAAACAAAGCCGGTTCCGTTTATTGGGACAGTATTTAAAGTGTTCAGTGTGTTATATGGAGTGTGCAGTAAATTAGCCCAGTGCAGTACAGTGACAGTACTGACAGTGTTACATGCACCATAAATATTTTATTATTTCACTGTCACGGCTGTCATGCTTCAGTACTGATGTTGGTTCTTTGCAGAGCGCAAGTCTTGTTAAAATCCATGTTTATGTGAGAAGCATTCATTGTGTTTAAATACTGCTGTGTGACTGGAGAGGCAAAGAAACATCAACAGGCTACGAAGATGTTTAAGCAGTTAAACAAATAATACAATTTTAAGTTAAAGAGAGAACATATTTGTCTCTCTCAGTGGACAAGACTTCCCTGAGAAACTCAAACTCAGTGTCAACTACTCAAGGTCAGCCAGTTCATTAGAGAAGCAGTAAAGACTATTTTTTCCAGTCAGCTCAATACTGTATTTCCCCCTGTAGGGGTCGCTAGTGCATATTTACCCCAGATGCAAACTTTTTTTGAGACACTACATGCTGTTGTTATTACTTATTATAAACAGAAAAAACACCCACAGTACTTCAGTATTCATAAAGACAGCATAGTCAGGAGTGCACAAAAATGAACAGGCCCATATGGCTGAGAATATATATACACACATACAGATACACACACACACACAAATCTATATATATATATATATATATATACACACACACACACACACACACACACACACAGACATATATATCTCCTCATATACATGTATGTATGTATGTGTAGATTGTTGTTGTTTTGTGTGCATTTAAGAGAAAATATGCCTGAGTGGGTATCTGCAGTACATTCACTGAAGCATTGTGTTTGTTTGATTCTGGGCATTAATGTAGTGTAGCTGAAGTACACACTTGACACACTACAAACAGCTTCTCGGTTTAGGGCGTTTAAGAGTCATTGGTTTAGCTGAAGCTCTGCACAGGTGCAATATTAGCTCATTCCTCCGCAGGCAATGAATGCTGTTGTTTTTCACACTCACCTTCATGCTAACAGTAAAAGCCCCAGTAAGTTAGTGCCTGTTTCTGTGTAGCCTAGTTACAAAGCATAACAACACACCAAGATATGGAAAAATTAAATCTTAATCGTGCCCCCAATGGACCACCAAAGCTGGCAGCTTTTGCTGTGGCCTCCAAGTATAGATGAGATGAACTTGCCTTAAAAAATGTCAGAAAAAAATGTATAATTAGATATGCATTTGTCTTTAAATAGAAATGTTCTCATCTAAAAGAAACGCATCTAAACTGAATTAAAAATAGGAAATCAAAGTAAACTTTAATAAGTTGCTTGGTTAAAACAGACAAACGCAAATCAGGAGACTGGGCTACACACCATAAAATGTCATTATAATGAACAAATACATGAAAGGATTTGTTGACAAATGTTTCATCAAATGACACAATGTGACAGAGATGAGTCAAATTCGACAGCCCACGGTTGTTTCTTTTATTCATTCATTTGCATAAACACTTGGTGTGAAAATACAATTGTTCTCTGAATGATTTGATTGACAGACAACATTGGCTTTGAAAGACTGATTGCTGAACTTGGTTAACACGTCGCTGCGGGCCAGAAACATGTTATTTCACACCGATCTGCAAAAGATATGAAATCATTATTACCTGTGAGTGAATCATATGAGGGGTCTCTCCGTTCGGTTCGCAATAAGGGGTAACGAGCGCGGTGGCTGTCGGAGTGGCCGCGCGCTCTGGCGCAGGACGCGCGCAATGTCTTTTTGGCGATGCCTCTGGCCCCGGTCCTGAAACGCTTACCGGACACACGAGCGGCCGCGGGCGCTTGATCACTTTCTGCGGTTTGAGCTCGGGCTCGTTCTCCTCGCAGTCCTGCACGCAGGTCAGCCCGTGCTGCATGGGATGCGATCGGTAGGTGCCGTTGACCGTTTCCGGGGACACGTGGAGAGGCGCTAACTTTGACCCGATGCCCGCAATGCCGTTTAGCGTTGCTATGGAGACGGCGCCGATGCAGTGGTTGGTGTAGGTCTTGGACAGTTTGGCGGCCCGTGAGAGCATCTGCATCCTCGTGCCCAGCAGGTTTTTGCCGATGGCTTTATTTTCGTACCAGGTCGCGTCGCTCTCACCGCAGTGATCCCGCGGGCGCTGGAAGAAAGCCTTACAGAGCGGGTTGCGCTTGGAGAGGTACTTCACAAAACTCGCGTACGGACAAAACTCAGTGCCCGTCTCGTACATGCGGGGAAGGTTGTCGTCGTCCGTGTCGGATCTTTTTTTAGTCCAGGAGGCGGAACGAGATTTGTGATAGGGCCCGAGAGCTTTGAAGTACACAAACTTTCTTCCATCCTCATCCATGGCCAGCCCGAAAGAGTCCTCCTCCAGCTCGCGCTGGTTCTCCCGCCCCCTCGTGCAGAAGTACATGCAAGTCTCAAACCACACTTTATTAAGCAGCCCGAAGGGCGAGCTGGAGCTGAACACGGCGGAGGTGTACAGTTTTCTCAGGTCGGAACGCGTGATGGCTTGCTTCTGCACCACGGGACCGGCGCCCTGCTCCTCCAGTTTGCGTATAACCGCGGCGAGGGCGAGGTTGGCGCTGCGCAGCTCGGGGTCCTTGGTGAGGTCCAGCGTGCGGCAAAAGGGGGGCTCGTTCAGGTATCGGTTAAGCGAGCTCCGGATGCTGATCAGAGAGGACTTGCTGTACAGCTGGCCGCTTTTGGAGCGCGCCTCGGAATAGAAAGAGCGCAGCGCTTTGCAGAGCGCATGTTTATCCATGCTCTCAAAGTCCGCACTTTGCGCCTTCTCAGTCAGGTATTCCCTGAAGATTCGCACCGCGTACCGAGTGGCCAGCCGCGTGTTCTCGCTGAGCCTGGAGCGATCTGACGGGGAGCGATGCATGTCTCCCTCGGGTTCCGAGTCCAAAACTGCGAAAAACGCGTCTCCCACCGACTCCAGCTCGTCCCCGCAGTGCTGGTCTGTATTCCGCATAAGGACCGCTTCTCCCGTTTCCACGGTAGCGCAGCTGTCGGGCTCCCCGCACTCCTCCCACTCTAACTCGGCTTCTTCTTCTGACACTTCTCCCTCATCCCC